>OY804601.1:25586092-25616092 GCA_963680895.1 Fragum sueziense
CTAAACTCCGTACCTGAAATACATTCAAAACAGAGACAGAACAAAAACAGACCACTGCTATAAATGAGCAAGATACACTTATGATCAAAAAAGCCTATTATATTAAAGACGTAGAGACACTTGATACAGAACTAAAGACAACGTTTGAGCAACAAGTGGATTTGTATGCAAACATGAACTGCTTAACCTATGTCGACTTAGCAACCGAATGCTAGTGACAAAGGTGAAACACACAAAAGACACTTGATACTGTAATGCGATGCAATATTAATACCGATCTAAAATTGATGATTGTTGTGTTGTTGTTGTTGTTGTTGTTGTTTTGGTGTTGTTGTTTTGGTGTTGTTTTTGACAAAGGTATAACTTTATACATCTACACAATGAAGTGACTTGATGAAAAAACAGACTTTGGGAAACATTGAGACAAAAGAAGAAAATGCCGATCCATTTTGCCGAAATGTTTTCTGCACTACAATGGACACAAGTTTCATTGTCATCTACATCCATTTTGTTGTTTGCAGCAGCGTTTCAATTACTGTAGTCCAAATTTTGACCGTTTTGGAAAGGGTTAAACTTACCCGCTATATCCGGTTCCGTTTCAAGCCCATGTCGATTTAAATGGCCCAATAATATGTACATCGGATCCAAACTAAACTCCGTACCTGAAATACATTCAAAACAGAGACAGAACAAAAACAGACCACTGCTATAGATGAGCAAGATACACTTATGATCAAAAAAGCCTATTATATTAAAGACGTAGAGACACTTGATACAGAACTAAAGACAACGTTTGAGCAACAAGTGGATTTGTATGCAAACATGAACTGCTTAACCTATGTCGACTTAGCAACCGAATGCTAGTGACAAAGGTGAAACACACAAAAGACACTTGATACTGTAATGCGATGCAATATTAATACCGATCTAAAATTGATGATTGTTGTGTTGTTGTTGTTGTTGTTGTTGTTTTGGTGTTGTTGTTGTTGTTTTGGTGTTGTTTTTGACAAAGGTATAACTTTATACATCTACACAATGAAGTGACTTGATGAAAAAACAGACTTTGGGAAACATTGAGACAAAAGAAGAAAATGCCGATCCATTTTGCCGAAATGTTTTCTGCACTACAATGGACACAAGTTTCATTGTCATCTACATCCATTTTGTTGTTTGCAGCAGCGTTTCAATTACTGTAGTCCAAATTTTGACCGTTTTGGAAAGGGTTAAACTTACCCGCTATATCCGGTTCCGTTTCAAGCCCATGTCGATTTAAATGGCCCAATAACATGTACATCGGATCCAAACTAAACTCCGTACCTGAAATACATTCAAAACAGAGACAGAACAAAAACAGACCACTGCTATAAATGAGCAAGATACACTTATGATCAAAAAAGCCTATTATATTAAAGACGTAGAGACACTTGATACAGAACTAAAGACAACGTTTGAGCAACAAGTGGATTTGTATGCAAACATGAACTGCTTAACCTATGTCGACTTAGCAACCGAATGCTAGTGACAAAGGTGAAACACACAAAAGACACTTGATACTGTAATGCGATGCAATATTAATACCGATCTAAAATTGATGATTGTTGTGTTGTTGTTGTTGTTGTTTTGTTGTTGTTGTTGTTGTTGTTGTTGTTTTTTGACAAAGGTATAACTTTATACATCTACACAATGAAGTGACTTGATGAAAAAACAGACTTTGGGAAACATTGAGACAAAAGAAGAAAATGCCGATCCATTTTGCCGAAATGTTTTCTGCACTACAATGGACACAAGTTTCATTGTCATCTACATCCATTTTGTTGTTTGCAGCAGCGTTTCAATTACTGTAGTCCAAATTTTGACAGTTTTGGAAAGGGTTAAACTTACCCGCTATATCCGGTTCCGTTTCAAGCCCATGTCGATTTAAATGGCCCAATAATATGTACATCGGATCCAAACTAAACTCCGTACCTGAAATACATTCAAAACAGAGACAGAACAAAAACAGACCACTGCTATAGATGAGCAAGATACACTTATGATCAAAAAAGCCTATTATATTAAAGACGTAGAGACACTTGATACAGAACTAAAGACAACGTTTGAGCAACAAGTGGATTTGTATGCAAACATGAACTGCTTAACCTATGTCGACTTAGCAACCGAATGCTAGTGACAAAGGTGAAACACACAAAAGACACTTGATACTGTAATGCGATGCAATATTAATACCGATCTAAAATTGATGATTGTTGTGTTGTTGTTGTTGTTGTTGTTTTGGTGTTGTTGTTGTTGTTTTGGTGTTGTTTTTGACAAAGGTATAACTTTATACATCTACACAATGAAGTGACTTGATGAAAAAACAGACTTTGGGAAACATTGAGACAAAAGAAGAAAATGCCGATCCATTTTGCCGAAATGTTTTCTGCACTACAATGGACACAAGTTTCATTGTCATCTACATCCATTTTGTTGTTTGCAGCAGCGTTTCAATTACTGTAGTCCAAATTTTGACCGTTTTGGAAAGGGTTAAACTTACCCGCTATATCCGGTTCCGTTTCAAGCCCATGTCGATTTAAATGGCCCAATAATATGTACATCGGATCCAAACTAAACTCCGTACCTGAAATACATTCAAAACAGAGACAGAACAAAAACAGACCACTGCTATAGATGAGCAAGATACACTTATGATCAAAAAAGCCTATTATATTAAAGACGTAGAGACACTTGATACAGAACTAAAGACAACGTTTGAGCAACAAGTGGATTTGTATGCAAACATGAACTGCTTAACCTATGTCGACTTAGCAACCGAATGCTAGTGACAAAGGTGAAACACACAAAAGACACTTGATACTGTAATGCGATGCAATATTAATACCGATCTAAAATTGATGATTGTTGTGTTGTTGTTGTTGTTGTTGTTGTTGTTGTTGTTGTTGTTTTGGTGTTGTTGTTGTTGTTGTTGTTTTTGACAAAGGTATAACTTTATACATCTACACAATGAAGTGACTTGATGAAAAAACAGACTTTGGGAAACATTGAGACAAAAGAAGAAAATGCCGATCCATTTTGCCGAAATGTTTTCTGCACTACAATGGACACAAGTTTCATTGTCATCTACATCCATTTTGTTGTTTGCAGCAGCGTTTCAATTACTGTAGTCCAAATTTTGACCGTTTTGGAAAGGGTTAAACTTACCCGCTATATCCGGTTCCGTTTCAAGCCCATGTCGATTTAAATGGCCCAATAATATGTACATCGGATCCAAACTAAACTCCGTACCTGAAATACATTCAAAACAGAGACAGAACAAAAACAGACCACTGCTATAGATGAGCAAGATACACTTATGATCAAAAAAGCCTATTATATTAAAGACGTAGAGACACTTGATACAGAACTAAAGACAACGTTTGAGCAACAAGTGGATTTGTATGCAAACATGAACTGCTTAACCTATGTCGACTTAGCAACCGAATGCTAGTGACAAAGGTGAAACACACAAAAGACACTTGATACTGTAATGCGATGCAATATTAATACCGATCTAAAATTGATGATTGTTGTGTTGTTGTTGTTGTTGTTGTTGTTGTTGTTGTTGTTGTTGTTGTTTTGGTGTTGTTTTTGACAAAGGTATAACTTTATACATCTACACAATGAAGTGACTTGATGAAAAAACAGACTTTGGAAACATTGAGACAAAAGAAGAAAATGCCGATCCATTTTGCCGAAATGTTTTCTGCACTACAATGGACACAAGTTTCATTGTCATCTACATCCATTTTGTTGTTTGCAGCAGCGTTTCAATTACTGTAGTCCAAATTCTGACCGTTTTGGAAAGGGTTAAACTTACCCGCTATATCCGGTTCCGTTTCAAGCCCATGTCGATTTAAATGGCCCAATAATATGTACATCGGATCCAAACTAAACTCCGTACCTGAAATACATTCAAAACAGAGACAGAACAAAAACAGACCACTGCTATAGATGAGCAAGATACACTTATGATCAAAAAAGCCTATTATATTAAAGACGTAGAGACACTTGATACAGAACTAAAGACAACGTTTGAGCAACAAGTGGATTTGTATGCAAACATGAACTGCTTAACCTATGTCGACTTAGCAACCGAATGCTAGTGACAAAGGTGAAACACACAAAAGACACTTGATACTGTAATGCGATGCAATATTAATACCGATCTAAAATTGATGATTGTTGTGTTGTTGTTGTTGTTGTTGTTTTGGTGGTGTTGTTGTTGTTGTTTTGGTGTTGTTGTTGTTGTTTTGGTGTTGTTTTTGACAAAGGTATAACTTTATACATCTACACAATGAAGTGACTTGATGAAAAAACAGACTTTGGGAAACATTGAGACAAAAGAAGAAAATGCCGATCCATTTTGCCGAAATGTTTTCTGCACTACAATGGACACAAGTTTCATTGTCATCTACATCCATTTTGTTGTTTGCAGCAGCGTTTCAATTACTGTAGTCCAAATTTTGACCGTTTTGGAAAGGGTTAAACTTACCCGCTATATCCGGTTCCGTTTCAAGCCCATGTCGATTTAAATGGCCCAATAATATGTACATCGGATCCAAACTAAACTCCGTACCTGAAATACATTCAAAACAGAGACAGAACAAAAACAGACCACTGCTATAGATGAGCAAGATACACTTATGATCAAAAAAGCCTATTATATTAAAGACGTAGAGACACTTGATACAGAACTAAAGACAACGTTTGAGCAACAAGTGGATTTGTATGCAAACATGAACTGCTTAACCTATGTCGACTTAGCAACCGAATGCTAGTGACAAAGGTGAAACACACAAAAGACACTTGATACTGTAATGCGATGCAATATTAATACCGATCTAAAATTGATGATTGTTGTGTTGTTGTTGTTGTTGTTTTGGTGTTGTTGTTGTTGTTGTTGTTGTTGTTTTTGACAAAGGTATAACTTTATACATCTACACAATGAAGTGACTTGATGAAAAAACAGACTTTGGGAAACATTGAGACAAAAGAAGAAAATGCCGATCCATTTTGCCGAAATGTTTTCTGCACTACAATGGACACAAGTTTCATTGTCATCTACATCCATTTTGTTGTTTGCAGCAGCGTTTCAATTACTGTAGTCCAAATTTTGACCGTTTTGGAAAGGGTTAAACTTACCCGCTATATCCGGTTCCGTTTCAAGCCCATGTCGATTTAAATGGCCCAATAATATGTACATCGGATCCAAACTAAACTCCGTACCTGAAATACATTCAAAACAGAGACAGAACAAAAACAGACCACTGCTATAGATGAGCAAGATACACTTATGATCAAAAAAGCCTATTATATTAAAGACGTAGAGACACTTGATACAGAACTAAAGACAACGTTTGAGCAACAAGTGGATTTGTATGCAAACATGAACTGCTTAACCTATGTCGACTTAGCAACCGAATGCTAGTGACAAAGGTGAAACACACAAAAGACACTTGATACTGTAATGCGATGCAATATTAATACCGATCTAAAATTGATGATTGTTGTGTTGTTGTTGTTGTTGTTGTTGTTGTTGTTGTTGTTTTGGTGTTGTTTTTGACAAAGGTATAACTTTATACATCTACACAATGAAGTGACTTGATGAAAAAACAGACTTTGGGAAACATTGAGACAAAAGAAGAAAATGCCGATCCATTTTGCCGAAATGTTTTCTGCACTACAATGGACACAAGTTTCATTGTCATCTACATCCATTTTGTTGTTTGCAGCAGCGTTTCAATTACTGTAGTCCAAATTCTGACCGTTTTGGAAAGGGTTAAACTTACCCGCTATATCCGGTTCCGTTTCAAGCCCATGTCGATTTAAATGGCCCAATAATATGTACATCGGATCCAAACTAAACTCCGTACCTGAAATACATTCAAAACAGAGACAGAACAAAAACAGACCACTGCTATAGATGAGCAAGATACACTTATGATCAAAAAAGCCTATTATATTAAAGACGTAGAGACACTTGATACAGAACTAAAGACAACGTTTGAGCAACAAGTGGATTTGTATGCAAACATGAACTGCTTAACCTATGTCGACTTAGCAACCGAATGCTAGTGACAAAGGTGAAACACACAAAAGACACTTGATACTGTAATGCGATGCAATATTAATACCGATCTAAAATTGATGATTGTTGTTGTTGTTGTTGTTTTGGTGGTGTTGTTGTTGTTTTGGTGTTGTTGTTGTTGTTTTGGTGTTGTTTTTGACAAAGGTATAACTTTATACATCTACACAATGAAGTGACTTGATGAAAAAACAGACTTTGGGAAACATTGAGACAAAAGAAGAAAATGCCGATCCATTTTGCCGAAATGTTTTCTGCACTACAATGGACACAAGTTTCATTGTCATCTACATCCATTTTGTTGTTTGCAGCAGCGTTTCAATTACTGTAGTCCAAATTTTGACCGTTTTGGAAAGGGTTAAACTTACCCGCTATATCCGGTTCCGTTTCAAGCCCATGTCGATTTAAATGGCCCAATAATATGTACATCGGATCCAAACTAAACTCCGTACCTGAAATACATTCAAAACAGAGACAGAACAAAAACAGACCACTGCTATAGATGAGCAAGATACACTTATGATCAAAAAAGCCTATTATATTAAAGACGTAGAGACACTTGATACAGAACTAAAGACAACGTTTGAGCAACAAGTGGATTTGTATGCAAACATGAACTGCTTAACCTATGTCGACTTAGCAACCGAATGCTAGTGACAAAGGTGAAACACACAAAAGACACTTGATACTGTAATGCGATGCAATATTAATACCGATCTAAAATTGATGATTGTTGTGTTGTTGTTGTTGTTGTTGTTGTTTTGGTGTTGTTGTTGTTGTTGTTGTTTTTGACAAAGGTATAACTTTATACATCTACACAATGAAGTGACTTGATGAAAAAACAGACTTTGGGAAACATTGAGACAAAAGAAGAAAATGCCGATCCATTTTGCCGAAATGTTTTCTGCACTACAATGGACACAAGTTTCATTGTCATCTACATCCATTTTGTTGTTTGCAGCAGCGTTTCAATTACTGTAGTCCAAATTTTGACCGTTTTGGAAAGGGTTAAACTTACCCGCTATATCCGGTTCCGTTTCAAGCCCATGTCGATTTAAATGGCCCAATAATATGTACATCGGATCCAAACTAAACTCCGTACCTGAAATACATTCAAAACAGAGACAGAACAAAAACAGACCACTGCTATAGATGAGCAAGATACACTTATGATCAAAAAAGCCTATTATATTAAAGACGTAGAGACACTTGATACAGAACTAAAGACAACGTTTGAGCAACAAGTGGATTTGTATGCAAACATGAACTGCTTAACCTATGTCGACTTAGCAACCGAATGCTAGTGACAAAGGTGAAACACACAAAAGACACTTGATACTGTAATGCGATGCAATATTAATACCGATCTAAAATTGATGATTGTTGTGTTGTTGTTGTTGTTGTTGTTTTGGTGTTGTTGTTGTTGTTTTGGTGTTGTTTTTGACAAAGGTATAACTTTATACATCTACACAATGAAGTGACTTGATGAAAAAACAGACTTTGGGAAACATTGAGACAAAAGAAGAAAATGCCGATCCATTTTGCCGAAATGTTTTCTGCACTACAATGGACACAAGTTTCATTGTCATCTACATCCATTTTGTTGTTTGCAGCAGCGTTTCAATTACTGTAGTCCAAATTTTGACCGTTTTGGAAAGGGTTAAACTTACCCGCTATATCCGGTTCCGTTTCAAGCCCATGTCGATTTAAATGGCCCAATAATATGTACATCGGATCCAAACTAAACTCCGTACCTGAAATACATTCAAAACAGAGACAGAACAAAAACAGACCACTGCTATAGATGAGCAAGATACACTTATGATCAAAAAAGCCTATTATATTAAAGACGTAGAGACACTTGATACAGAACTAAAGACAACGTTTGAGCAACAAGTGGATTTGTATGCAAACATGAACTGCTTAACCTATGTCGACTTAGCAACCGAATGCTAGTGACAAAGGTGAAACACACAAAAGACACTTGATACTGTAATGCGATGCAATATTAATACCGATCTAAAATTGATGATTGTTGTGTTGTTGTTGTTGTTTTGGTGTTGTTGTTGTTGTTGTTGTTTTGGTGTTGTTTTTGACAAAGGTATAACTTTATACATCTACACAATGAAGTGACTTGATGAAAAAACAGACTTTGGGAAACATTGAGACAAAAGAAGAAAATGCCGATCCATTTTGCCGAAATGTTTTCTGCACTACAATGGACACAAGTTTCATTGTCATCTACATCCATTTTGTTGTTTGCAGCAGCGTTTCAATTACTGTAGTCCAAATTCTGACCGTTTTGGAAAGGGTTAAACTTACCCGCTATATCCGGTTCCGTTTCAAGCCCATGTCGATTTAAATGGCCCAATAATATGTACATCGGATCCAAACTAAACTCCATACCTGAAATACATTCAAAACAGAGACAGAACAAAAACAGACCACTGCTATAGATGAGCAAGATACACTTATGATCAAAAAAGCCTATTATATTAAAGACGTAGAGACACTTGATACAGAACTAAAGACAACGTTTGAGCAACAAGTGGATTTGTATGCAAACATGAACTGCTTAACCTATGTCGACTTAGCAACCGAATGCTAGTGACAAAGGTGAAACACACAAAAGACACTTGATACTGTAATGCGATGCAATATTAATACCGATCTAAAATTGATGATTGTTGTGTTGTTGTTGTTGTTGTTGTTGTTGTTGTTGTTGTTGTTTTGGTGTTGTTGTTGTTGTTTTGGTGTTGTTTTTGACAAAGGTATAACTTTATACATCTACACAATGAAGTGACTTGATGAAAAAAGACTTTGGGAAACATTGAGACAAAAGAAGAAAATGCCGATCCATTTTGCCGAAATGTTTTCTGCACTACAATGGACACAAGTTTCATTGTCATCTACATCCATTTTGTTGTTTGCAGCAGCGTTTCAATTACTGTAGTCCAAATTTTGACCGTTTTGGAAAGGGTTAAACTTACCCGCTATATCCGGTTCCGTTTCAAGCCCATGTCGATTTAAATGGCCCAATAACATGTACATCGGATCCAAACTAAACTCCGTACCTGAAATACATTCAAAACAGAGACAGAACAAAAACAGACCACTGCTATAAATGAGCAAGATACACTTATGATCAAAAAAGCCTATTATATTAAAGACGTAGAGACACTTGATACAGAACTAAAGACAACGTTTGAGCAACAAGTGGATTTGTATGCAAACATGAACTGCTTAACCTATGTCGACTTAGCAACCGAATGCTAGTGACAAAGGTGAAACACACAAAAGACACTTGATACTGTAATGCGATGCAATATTAATACCGATCTAAAATTGATGATTGTTGTGTTGTTGTTGTTGTTGTTGTTGTTGTTGTTTTTTTTTTTTTTGACAAAGGTATAACTTTATACATCTACACAATGAAGTGACTTGATGAAAAAACAGACTTTGGGAAACATTGAGACAAAAGAAGAAAATGCCGATCCATTTTGCCGAAATGTTTTCTGCACTACAATGGACACAAGTTTCATTGTCATCTACATCCATTTTGTTGTTTGCAGCAGCGTTTCAATTACTGTAGTCCAAATTTTGACCGTTTTGGAAAGGGTTAAACTTACCCGCTATATCCGGTTCCGTTTCAAGCCCATGTCGATTTAAATGGCCCAATAATATGTACATCGGATCCAAACTAAACTCCGTACCTGAAATACATTCAAAACAGAGACAGAACAAAAACAGACCACTGCTATAGATGAGCAAGATACACTTATGATAAAAAAAGCCTATTATATTAAAGACGTAGAGACACTTGATACAGAACTAAAGACAACGTTTGAGCAACAAGTGGATTTGTATGCAAACATGAACTGCTTAACCTATGTCGACTTAGCAACCGAATGCTAGTGACAAAGGTGAAACACACAAAAGACACTTGATACTGTAATGCGATGCAATATTAATACCGATCTAAAATTGATGATTGTTGTGTTGTTGTTGTTGTTGTTGTTGTTGTTTTGGTGTTGTTGTTGTTGTTGTTTTGGTGTTGTTTTTGACAAAGGTATAACTTTATACATCTACACAATGAAGTGACTTGATGAAAAAACAGACTTTGGGAAACATTGAGACAAAAGAAGAAAATGCCGATCCATTTTGCCGAAATGTTTTCTGCACTACAATGGACACAAGTTTCATTGTCATCTACATCCATTTTGTTGTTTGCAGCAGCGTTTCAATTACTGTAGTCCAAATTTTGACCGTTTTGGAAAGGGTTAAACTTACCCGCTATATCCGGTTCCGTTTCAAGCCCATGTCGATTTAAATGGCCCAATAATATGTACATCGGATCCAAACTAAACTTCGTACCTGAAATACATTCAAAACAGAGATAGAACAAAAACAGACCACTGCTATAGATGAGCAAGATACACTTATGATCAAAAAAGCCCATTATATTAAAGACGTAGAGACACTTGATACAGAACTAAAGACAACGTTTGAGCAACAAGTGGATTTGTATGCAAACATGAACTGCTTAACCTATGTCGACTTAGCAACCGAATGCTAGTGACAAAGGTGAAACACACAAAAGACACTTGATACTGTAATGCGATGCAATATTAATACCGATCTAAAATTGATGATTGTTGTGTTGTTGTTGTTGTTGTTGTTGTTGTTGTTTTGGTGTTGTTGTTGTTGTTGTTGTTGTTGTTTTTGACAAAGGTATAACTTTATACATCTACACAATGAAGTGACTTGATGAAAAAACAGACTTTGGGAAACATTGAGACAAAAGAAGAAAATGCCGATCCATTTTGCCGAAATGTTTTCTGCACTACAATGGACACAAGTTTCATTGTCATCTACATCCATTTTGTTGTTTGCAGCAGCGTTTCAATTACTGTAGTCCAAATTTTGACCGTTTTGGAAAGGGTTAAACTTACCCGCTATATCCGGTTCCGTTTCAAGCCCATGTCGATTTAAATGGCCCAATAATATGTACATCGGATCCAAACTAAACTCCGTACCTGAAATACATTCAAAACAGAGACAGAACAAAAACAGACCACTGCTATAGATGAGCAAGATACACTTATGATCAAAAAAGCCTATTATATTAAAGACGTAGAGACACTTGATACAGAACTAAAGACAACGTTTGAGCAACAAGTGGATTTGTATGCAAACATGAACTGCTTAACCTATGTCGACTTAGCAACCGAATGCTAGTGACAAAGGTGAAACACACAAAAGACACTTGATACTGTAATGCGATGCAATATTAATACCGATCTAAAATTGATGATTGTTGTGTTGTTGTTGTTGTTGTTGTTGTTGTTGTTGTTGTTGTTTTGGTGTTGTTTTTGACAAAGGTATAACTTTATACATCTACACAATGAAGTGACTTGATGAAAAAACAGACTTTGGGAAACATTGAGACAAAAGAAGAAAATGCCGATCCATTTTGCCGAAATGTTTTCTGCACTACAATGGACACAAGTTTCATTGTCATCTACATCCATTTTGTTGTTTGCAGCAGCGTTTCAATTACTGTAGTCCAAATTCTGACCGTTTTGGAAAGGGTTAAACTTACCCGCTATATCCGGTTCCGTTTCAAGCCCATGTCGATTTAAATGGCCCAATAATATGTACATCGGATCCAAACTAAACTCCGTACCTGAAATACATTCAAAACAGAGACAGAACAAAAACAGACCACTGCTATAGATGAGCAAGATACACTTATGATCAAAAAAGCCTATTATATTAAAGACGTAGAGACACTTGATACAGAACTAAAGACAACGTTTGAGCAACAAGTGGATTTGTATGCAAACATGAACTGCTTAACCTATGTCGACTTAGCAACCGAATGCTAGTGACAAAGGTGAAACACACAAAAGACACTTGATACTGTAATGCGATGCAATATTAATACCGATCTAAAATTGATGATTGTTGTGTTGTTGTTGTTGTTGTTGTTGTTTTGGTGTTGTTGTTGTTGTTTTGGTGTTGTTTTTGACAAAGGTATAACTTTATACATCTACACAATGAAGTGACTTGATGAAAAAACAGACTTTGGGAAACATTGAGACAAAAGAAGAAAATGCCGATCCATTTTGCCGAAATGTTTTCTGCACTACAATGGACACAAGTTTCATTGTCATCTACATCCATTTTGTTGTTTGCAGCAGCGTTTCAATTACTGTAGTCCAAATTTTGACCGTTTTGGAAAGGGTTAAACTTACCCGCTATATCCGGTTCCGTTTCAAGCCCATGTCGATTTAAATGGCCCAATAACATGTACATCGGATCCAAACTAAACTCCGTACCTGAAATACATTCAAAACAGAGACAGAACAAAAACAGACCACTGCTATAAATGAGCAAGATACACTTATGATCAAAAAAGCCTATTATATTAAAGACGTAGAGACACTTGATACAGAACTAAAGACAACGTTTGAGCAACAAGTGGATTTGTATGCAAACATGAACTGCTTAACCTATGTCGACTTAGCAACCGAATGCTAGTGACAAAGGTGAAACACACAAAAGACACTTGATACTGTAATGCGATGCAATATTAATACCGATCTAAAATTGATGATTGTTGTGTTGTTGTTGTTGTTGTTGTTGTTGTTGTTGTTGTTTTGGTGTTGTTGTTGTTGTTTTTTTGACAAAGGTATAACTTTATACATCTACACAATGAAGTGACTTGATGAAAAAACAGACTTTGGGAAACACTGAGACAAAAGAAGAAAATGCCGATCCATTTTGCCGAAATGTTTTCTGCACTACAATGGACACAAGTTTCATTGTCATCTACATCCATTTTGTTGTTTGCAGCAGCGTTTCAATTACTGTAGTCCAAATTCTGACCGTTTTGGAAAGGGTTAAACTTACCCGCTATATCCGGTTCCGTTTCAAGCCCATGTCGATTTAAATGGCCCAATAATATGTACATCGGATCCAAACTAAACTCCGTACCTGAAATACATTCAAAACAGAGACAGAACAAAAACAGACCACTGCTATAGATGAGCAAGATACACTTATGATCAAAAAAGCCTATTATATTAAAGACGTAGAGACACTTGATACAGAACTAAAGACAACGTTTGAGCAACAAGTGGATTTGTATGCAAACATGAACTGCTTAACCTATGTCGACTTAGCAACCGAATGCTAGTGACAAAGGTGAAACACACAAAAGACACTTGATACTGTAATGCGATGCAATATTAATACCGATCTAAAATTGATGATTGTTGTGTTGTTGTTGTTGTTGTTGTTGTTGTTGTTGTTTTGGTGGTGTTGTTGTTGTTTTGGTGTTGTTGTTGTTGTTTTGGTGTTGTTTTTGACAAAGGTATAACTTTATACATCTACACAATGAAGTGACTTGATGAAAAAACAGACTTTGGGAAACATTGAGACAAAAGAAGAAAATGCCGATCCATTTTGCCGAAATGTTTTCTGCACTACAATGGACACAAGTTTCATTGTCATCTACATCCATTTTGTTGTTTGCAGCAGCGTTTCAATTACTGTAGTCCAAATTTTGACCGTTTTGGAAAGGGTTAAACTTACCCGCTATATCCGGTTCCGTTTCAAGCCCATGTCGATTTAAATGGCCCAATAATATGTACATCGGATCCAAACTAAACTCCGTACCTGAAATACATTCAAAACAGAGACAGAACAAAAACAGACCACTGCTATAGATGAGCAAGATACACTTATGATCAAAAAAGCCTATTATATTAAAGACGTAGAGACACTTGATACAGAACTAAAGACAACGTTTGAGCAACAAGTGGATTTGTATGCAAACATGAACTGCTTAACCTATGTCGACTTAGCAACCGAATGCTAGTGACAAAGGTGAAACACACAAAAGACACTTGATACTGTAATGCGATGCAATATTAATACCGATCTAAAATTGATGATTGTTGTGTTGTTGTTGTTGTTGTTGTTGTTGTTTTGGTGTTGTTGTTGTTGTTGTTTTTGACAAAGGTATAACTTTATACATCTACACAATGAAGTGACTTGATGAAAAAACAGACTTTGGGAAACATTGAGACAAAAGAAGAAAATGCCGATCCATTTTGCCGAAATGTTTTCTGCACTACAATGGACACAAGTTTCATTGTCATCTACATCCATTTTGTTGTTTGCAGCAGCGTTTCAATTACTGTAGTCCAAATTTTGACCGTTTTGGAAAGGGTTAAACTTACCCGCTATATCCGGTTCCGTTTCAAGCCCATGTCGATTTAAATGGCCCAATAATATGTACATCGGATCCAAACTAAACTCCGTACCTGAAATACATTCAAAACAGAGACAGAACAAAAACAGACCACTGCTATAGATGAGCAAGATACACTTATGATCAAAAAAGCCTATTATATTAAAGACGTAGAGACACTTGATACAGAACTAAAGACAACGTTTGAGCAACAAGTGGATTTGTATGCAAACATGAACTGCTTAACCTATGTCGACTTAGCAACCGAATGCTAGTGACAAAGGTGAAACACACAAAAGACACTTGATACTGTAATGCGATGCAATATTAATACCGATCTAAAATTGATGATTGTTGTGTTGTTGTTGTTGTTGTTGTTGTTGTTTTGGTGTTGTTGTTGTTGTTGTTGTTTTTGACAAAGGTATAACTTTATACATCTACACAATGAAGTGACTTGATGAAAAAACAGACTTTGGGAAACATTGAGACAAAAGAAGAAAATGCCGATCCATTTTGCCGAAATGTTTTCTGCACTACAATGGACACAAGTTTCATTGTCATCTACATCCATTTTGTTGTTTGCAGCAGCGTTTCAATTACTGTAGTCCAAATTTTGACCGTTTTGGAAAGGGTTAAACTTACCCGCTATATCCGGTTCCGTTTCAAGCCCATGTCGATTTAAATGGCCCAATAATATGTACATCGGATCCAAACTAAACTCCGTACCTGAAATACATTCAAAACAGAGACAGAACAAAAACAGACCACTGCTATAGATGAGCAAGATACACTTATGATCAAAAAAGCCTATTATATTAAAGACGTAGAGACACTTGATACAGAACTAAAGACAACGTTTGAGCAACAAGTGGATTTGTATGCAAACATGAACTGCTTAACCTATGTCGACTTAGCAACCAAATGCTAGTGACAAAGGTGAAACACACAAAAGACACTTGATACTGTAATGCGATGCAATATTAATACCGATCTAAAATTGATGATTGTTGTGTTGTTGTTGTTGTTGTTGTTGTTTTGGTGTTGTTGTTGTTGTTGTTGTTTTTGACAAAGGTATAACTTTATACATCTACACAATGAAGTGACTTGATGAAAAAACAGACTTTGGGAAACATTGAGACAAAAGAAGAAAATGCCGATCCATTTTGCCGAAATGTTTTCTGCACTACAATGGACACAAGTTTCATTGTCATCTACATCCATTTTGTTGTTTGCAGCAGCGTTTCAATTACTGTAGTCCAAATTTTGACCGTTTTGGAAAGGGTTAAACTTACCCGCTATATCCGGTTCCGTTTCAAGCCCATGTCGATTTAAATGGCCCAATAATATGTACATCGGATCCAAACTAAACTCCGTACCTGAAATACATTCAAAACAGAGACAGAACAAAAACAGACCACTGCTATAGATGAGCAAGATACACTTATGATCAAAAAAGCCTATTATATTTAAGACGTAGAGACACTTGATACAGAACTAAAGACAACGTTTGAGCAACAAGTGGATTTGTATGCAAACATGAACTGCTTAACCTATGTCGACTTAGCAACCGAATGCTAGTGACAAAGGTGAAACACACAAAAGACACTTGATACTGTAATGCGATGCAATATTAATACCGATCTAAAATTGATGATTGTTGTGTTGTTGTTGTTGTTTTGGTGTTGTTGTTGTTGTTGTTGTTTTGGTGTTGTTTTTGACAAAGGTATAACTTTATACATCTACACAATGAAGTGACTTGATGAAAAAACAGACTTTGGGAAACATTGAGACAAAAGAAGAAAATGCCGATCCATTTTGCCGAAATGTTTTCTGCACTACAATGGACACAAGTTTCATTGTCATCTACATCCATTTTGTTGTTTGCAGCAGCGTTTCAATTACTGTAGTCCAAATTCTGACCGTTTTGGAAAGGGTTAAACTTACCCGCTATATCCGGTTCCGTTTCAAGCCCATGTCGATTTAAATGGCCCAATAATATGTACATCGGATCCAAACTAAACTCCGTACCTGAAATACATTCAAAACAGAGACAGAACAAAAACAGACCACTGCTATAGATGAGCAAGATACACTTATGATCAAAAAAGCCTATTATATTAAAGACGTAGAGACACTTGATACAGAACTAAAGACAACGTTTGAGCAACAAGTGGATTTGTATGCAAACATGAACTGCTTAACCTATGTCGACTTAGCAACCGAATGCTAGTGACAAAGGTGAAACACACAAAAGACACTTGATACTGTAATGCGATGCAATATTAATACCGATCTAAAATTGATGATTGTTGTGTTGTTGTTGTTGTTGTTGTGGTGTTGTTGTTGTTGTTGTTGTTGTTGTTGTTGTTGTTTTTGACAAAGGTATAACTTTATACATCTACACAATGAAGTGACTTGATGAAAAAACAGACTTTGGGAAACATTGAGACAAAAGAAGAAAATGCCGATCCATTTTGCCGAAATGTTTTCTGCACTACAATGGACACAAGTTTCATTGTCATCTACATCCATTTTGTTGTTTGCAGCAGCGTTTCAATTACTGTAGTCCAAATTTTGACCGTTTTGGAAAGGGTTAAACTTACCCGCTATATCCGGTTCCGTTTCAAGCCCATGTCGATTTAAATGGCCCAATAATATGTACATCGGATCCAAACTAAACTCCGTACCTGAAATACATTCAAAACAGAGACAGAACAAAAACAGACCACTGCTATAAATGAGCAAGATACACTTATGATCAAAAAAGCCTATTATATTAAAGACGTAGAGACACTTGATACAGAACTAAAGACAACGTTTGAGCAACAAGTGGATTTGTATGCAAACATGAACTGCTTAACCTATGTCGACTTAGCAACCGAATGCTAGTGACAAAGGTGAAACACACAAAAGACACTTGATACTGTAATGCGATGCAATATTAATACCGATCTAAAATTGATGATTGTTGTGTTGTTGTTGTTGTTGTTGTTGTTGTTGTTGTTGTTGTTTTGGTGTTGTTGTTTTGGTGTTGTTTTTGACAAAGGTATAACTTTATACATCTACACAATGAAGTGACTTGATGAAAAAACAGACTTTGGGAAACATTGAGACAAAAGAAGAAAATGCCGATCCATTTTGCCGAAATGTTTTCTGCACTACAATGGACACAAGTTTCATTGTCATCTACATCCATTTTGTTGTTTGCAGCAGCGTTTCAATTACTGTAGTCCAAATTTTGACCGTTTTGGAAAGGGTTAAACTTACCCGCTATATCCGGTTCCGTTTCAAGCCCATGTCGATTTAAATGGCCCAATAATATGTACATCGGATCCAAACTAAACTCCGTACCTGAAATACATTCAAAACAGAGACAGAACAAAAACAGACCACTGCTATAGATGAGCAAGATACACTTATGATCAAAAAAGCCTATTATATTAAAGACGTAGAGACACTTGATACAGAACTAAAGACAACGTTTGAGCAACAAGTGGATTTGTATGCAAACATGAACTGCTTAACCTATGTCGACTTAGCAACCGAATGCTAGTGACAAAGGTGAAACACACAAAAGACACTTGATACTGTAATGCGATGCAATATTAATACCGATCTAAAATTGATGATTGTTGTGTTGTTGTTGTTGTTGTTGTTGTTTTGGTGTTGTTGTTGTTGTTTTGGTGTTGTTTTTGACAAAGGTATAACTTTATACATCTACACAATGAAGTGACTTGATGAAAAAACAGACTTTGGGAAACATTGAGACAAAAGAAGAAAATGCCGATCCATTTTGCCGAAATGTTTTCTGCACTACAATGGACACAAGTTTCATTGTCATCTACATCCATTTTGTTGTTTGCAGCAGCGTTTCAATTACTGTAGTCCAAATTTTGACCGTTTTGGAAAGGGTTAAACTTACCCGCTATATCCGGTTCCGTTTCAAGCCCATGTCGATTTAAATGGCCCAATAACATGTACATCGGATCCAAACTAAACTCCGTACCTGAAATACATTCAAAACAGAGACAGAACAAAAACAGACCACTGCTATAAATGAGCAAGATACACTTATGATCAAAAAAGCCTATTATATTAAAGACGTAGAGACACTTGATACAGAACTAAAGACAACGTTTGAGCAACAAGTGGATTTGTATGCAAACATGAACTGCTTAACCTATGTCGACTTAGCAACCGAATGCTAGTGACAAAGGTGAAACACACAAAAGACACTTGATACTGTAATGCGATGCAATATTAATACCGATCTAAAATTGATGATTGTTGTGTTGTTGTTGTTGTTGTTTTGTTGTTGTTGTTGTTGTTGTTGTTGTTTTTTGACAAAGGTATAACTTTATACATCTACACAATGAAGTGACTTGATGAAAAAACAGACTTTGGGAAACATTGAGACAAAAGAAGAAAATGCCGATCCATTTTGCCGAAATGTTTTCTGCACTACAATGGACACAAGTTTCATTGTCATCTACATCCATTTTGTTGTTTGCAGCAGCGTTTCAATTACTGTAGTCCAAATTTTGACAGTTTTGGAAAGGGTTAAACTTACCCGCTATATCCGGTTCCGTTTCAAGCCCATGTCGATTTAAATGGCCCAATAATATGTACATCGGATCCAAACTAAACTCCGTACCTGAAATACATTCAAAACAGAGACAGAACAAAAACAGACCACTGCTATAGATGAGCAAGATACACTTATGATCAAAAAAGCCTATTATATTAAAGACGTAGAGACACTTGATACAGAACTAAAGACAACGTTTGAGCAACAAGTGGATTTGTATGCAAACATGAACTGCTTAACCTATGTCGACTTAGCAACCGAATGCTAGTGACAAAGGTGAAACACACAAAAGACACTTGATACTGTAATGCGATGCAATATTAATACCGATCTAAAATTGATGATTGTTGTGTTGTTGTTGTTGTTGTTGTTTTGGTGTTGTTGTTGTTGTTTTGGTGTTGTTTTTGACAAAGGTATAACTTTATACATCTACACAATGAAGTGACTTGATGAAAAAACAGACTTTGGGAAACATTGAGACAAAAGAAGAAAATGCCGATCCATTTTGCCGAAATGTTTTCTGCACTACAATGGACACAAGTTTCATTGTCATCTACATCCATTTTGTTGTTTGCAGCAGCGTTTCAATTACTGTAGTCCAAATTTTGACCGTTTTGGAAAGGGTTAAACTTACCCGCTATATCCGGTTCCGTTTCAAGCCCATGTCGATTTAAATGGCCCAATAATATGTACATCGGATCCAAACTAAACTCCGTACCTGAAATACATTCAAAACAGAGACAGAACAAAAACAGACCACTGCTATAGATGAGCAAGATACACTTATGATCAAAAAAGCCTATTATATTAAAGACGTAGAGACACTTGATACAGAACTAAAGACAACGTTTGAGCAACAAGTGGATTTGTATGCAAACATGAACTGCTTAACCTATGTCGACTTAGCAACCGAATGCTAGTGACAAAGGTGAAACACACAAAAGACACTTGATACTGTAATGCGATGCAATATTAATACCGATCTAAAATTGATGATTGTTGTGTTGTTGTTGTTGTTGTTGTTGTTGTTGTTGTTTTGGTGTTGTTGTTGTTGTTGTTGTTGTTTTTGACAAAGGTATAACTTTATACATCTACACAATGAAGTGACTTGATGAAAAAACAGACTTTGGGAAACATTGAGACAAAAGAAGAAAATGCCGATCCATTTTGCCGAAATGTTTTCTGCACTACAATGGACACAAGTTTCATTGTCATCTACATCCATTTTGTTGTTTGCAGCAGCGTTTCAATTACTGTAGTCCAAATTTTGACCGTTTTGGAAAGGGTTAAACTTACCCTCTATATCCGGTTCCGTTTCAAGCCCATGTCGATTTAAATGGCCCAATAATATGTACATCGGATCCAAACTAAACTCCGTACCTGAAATACATTCAAAACAGAGACAGAACAAAAACAGACCACTGCTATAGATGAGCAAGATACACTTATGATCAAAAAAGCCTATTATATTAAAGACGTAGAGACACTTGATACAGAACTAAAGACAACGTTTGAGCAACAAGTGGATTTGTATGCAAACATGAACTGCTTAACCTATGTCGACTTAGCAACCGAATGCTAGTGACAAAGGTGAAACACACAAAAGACACTTGATACTGTAATGCGATGCAATATTAATACCGATCTAAAATTGATGATTGTTGTGTTGTTGTTGTTGTTGTTGTTGTTGTTGTTGTTGTTGTTGTTGTTGTTGTTGTTGTTGTTTTGGTGTTGTTTTTGACAAAGGTATAACTTTATACATCTACACAATGAAGTGACTTGATGAAAAAACAGACTTTGGAAACATTGAGACAAAAGAAGAAAATGCCGATCCATTTTGCCGAAATGTTTTCTGCACTACAATGGACACAAGTTTCATTGTCATCTACATCCATTTTGTTGTTTGCAGCAGCGTTTCAATTACTGTAGTCCAAATTCTGACCGTTTTGGAAAGGGTTAAACTTACCCGCTATATCCGGTTCCGTTTCAAGCCCATGTCGATTTAAATGGCCCAATAATATGTACATCGGATCCAAACTAAACTCCGTACCTGAAATACATTCAAAACAGAGACAGAACAAAAACAGACCACTGCTATAGATGAGCAAGATACACTTATGATCAAAAAAGCCTATTATATTAAAGACGTAGAGACACTTGATACAGAACTAAAGACAACGTTTGAGCAACAAGTGGATTTGTATGCAAACATGAACTGCTTAACCTATGTCGACTTAGCAACCGAATGCTAGTGACAAAGGTGAAACACACAAAAGACACTTGATACTGTAATGCGATGCAATATTAATACCGATCTAAAATTGATGATTGTTGTGTTGTTGTTGTTGTTGTTGTTGTTTTGGTGTTGTTGTTGTTGTTGTTTTGGTGTTGTTGTTGTTGTTTTGGTGTTGTTTTTGACAAAGGTATAACTTTATACATCTACACAATGAAGTGACTTGATGAAAAAACAGACTTTGGGAAACATTGAGACAAAAGAAGAAAATGCCGATCCATTTTGCCGAAATGTTTTCTGCACTACAATGGACACAAGTTTCATTGTCATCTACATCCATTTTGTTGTTTGCAGCAGCGTTTCAATTACTGTAGTCCAAATTTTGACCGTTTTGGAAAGGGTTAAACTTACCCGCTATATCCGGTTCCGTTTCAAGCCCATGTCGATTTAAATGGCCCAATAATATGTACATCGGATCCAAACTAAACTCCGTACCTGAAATACATTCAAAACAGAGACAGAACAAAAACAGACCACTGCTATAGATGAGCAAGATACACTTATGATCAAAAAAGCCTATTATATTAAAGACGTAGAGACACTTGATACAGAACTAAAGACAACGTTTGAGCAACAAGTGGATTTGTATGCAAACATGAACTGCTTAACCTATGTCGACTTAGCAACCGAATGCTAGTGACAAAGGTGAAACACACAAAAGACACTTGATACTGTAATGCGATGCAATATTAATACCGATCTAAAATTGATGATTGTTGTGTTGTTGTTGTTGTTGTTTTGGTGTTGTTGTTGTTGTTGTTGTTGTTGTTTTTGACAAAGGTATAACTTTATACATCTACACAATGAAGTGACTTGATGAAAAAACAGACTTTGGGAAACATTGAGACAAAAGAAGAAAATGCCGATCCATTTTGCCGAAATGTTTTCTGCACTACAATGGACACAAGTTTCATTGTCATCTACATCCATTTTGTTGTTTGCAGCAGCGTTTCAATTACTGTAGTCCAAATTTTGACCGTTTTGGAAAGGGTTAAACTTACCCGCTATATCCGGTTCCGTTTCAAGCCCATGTCGATTTAAATGGCCCAATAATATGTACATCGGATCCAAACTAAACTCCGTACCTGAAATACATTCAAAACAGAGACAGAACAAAAACAGACCACTGCTATAGATGAGCAAGATACACTTATGATCAAAAAAGCCTATTATATTAAAGACGTAGAGACACTTGATACAGAACTAAAGACAACGTTTGAGCAACAAGTGGATTTGTATGCAAACATGAACTGCTTAACCTATGTCGACTTAGCAACCGAATGCTAGTGACAAAGGTGAAACACACAAAAGACACTTGATACTGTAATGCGATGCAATATTAATACCGATCTAAAATTGATGATTGTTGTGTTGTTGTTGTTGTTGTTGTTGTTGTTGTTGTTGTTGTTGTTTTGGTGTTGTTTTTGACAAAGGTATAACTTTATACATCTACACAATGAAGTGACTTGATGAAAAAACAGACTTTGGGAAACATTGAGACAAAAGAAGAAAATGCCGATCCATTTTGCCGAAATGTTTTCTGCACTACAATGGACACAAGTTTCATTGTCATCTACATCCATTTTGTTGTTTGCAGCAGCGTTTCAATTACTGTAGTCCAAATTCTGACCGTTTTGGAAAGGGTTAAACTTACCCGCTATATCCGGTTCCGTTTCAAGCCCATGTCGATTTAAATGGCCCAATAATATGTACATCGGATCCAAACTAAACTCCGTACCTGAAATACATTCAAAACAGAGACAGAACAAAAACAGACCACTGCTATAGATGAGCAAGATACACTTATGATCAAAAAAGCCTATTATATTAAAGACGTAGAGACACTTGATACAGAACTAAAGACAACGTTTGAGCAACAAGTGGATTTGTATGCAAACATGAACTGCTTAACCTATGTCGACTTAGCAACCGAATGCTAGTGACAAAGGTGAAACACACAAAAGACACTTGATACTGTAATGCGATGCAATATTAATACCGATCTAAAATTGATGATTGTTGTTGTTGTTGTTGTTTTGGTGGTGTTGTTGTTGTTTTGGTGTTGTTGTTGTTGTTTTGGTGTTGTTTTTGACAAAGGTATAACTTTATACATCTACACAATGAAGTGACTTGATGAAAAAACAGACTTTGGGAAACATTGAGACAAAAGAAGAAAATGCCGATCCATTTTGCCGAAATGTTTTCTGCACTACAATGGACACAAGTTTCATTGTCATCTACATCCATTTTGTTGTTTGCAGCAGCGTTTCAATTACTGTAGTCCAAATTTTGACCGTTTTGGAAAGGGTTAAACTTACCCGCTATATCCGGTTCCGTTTCAAGCCCATGTCGATTTAAATGGCCCAATAATATGTACATCGGATCCAAACTAAACTCCGTACCTGAAATACATTCAAAACAGAGACAGAACAAAAACAGACCACTGCTATAGATGAGCAAGATACACTTATGATCAAAAAAGCCTATTATATTAAAGACGTAGAGACACTTGATACAGAACTAAAGACAACGTTTGAGCAACAAGTGGATTTGTATGCAAACATGAACTGCTTAACCTATGTCGACTTAGCAACCGAATGCTAGTGACAAAGGTGAAACACACAAAAGACACTTGATACTGTAATGCGATGCAATATTAATACCGATCTAAAATTGATGATTGTTGTGTTGTTGTTGTTGTTGTTGTTGTTTTGGTGTTGTTGTTGTTGTTGTTGTTTTTGACAAAGGTATAACTTTATACATCTACACAATGAAGTGACTTGATGAAAAAACAGACTTTGGGAAACATTGAGACAAAAGAAGAAAATGCCGATCCATTTTGCCGAAATGTTTTCTGCACTACAATGGACACAAGTTTCATTGTCATCTACATCCATTTTATTGTTTGCAGCAGCGTTTCAATTACTGTAGTCCAAATTTTGACCGTTTTGGAAAGGGTTAAACTTACCCGCTATATCCGGTTCCGTTTCAAGCCCATGTCGATTTAAATGGCCCAATAATATGTACATCGGATCCAAACTAAACTCCGTACCTGAAATACATTCAAAACAGAGACAGAACAAAAACAGACCACTGCTATAGATGAGCAAGATACACTTATGATCAAAAAAGCCTATTATATTAAAGACGTAGAGACACTTGATACAGAACTAAAGACAACGTTTGAGCAACAAGTGGATTTGTATGCAAACATGAACTGCTTAACCTATGTCGACTTAGCAACCGAATGCTAGTGACAAAGGTGAAACACACAAAAGACACTTGATACTGTAATGCGATGCAATATTAATACCGATCTAAAATTGATGATTGTTGTGTTGTTGTTGTTGTTGTTGTTGTTGTTTTGGTGTTGTTGTTGTTGTTTTGGTGTTGTTTTTGACAAAGGTATAACTTTATACATCTACACAATGAAGTGACTTGATGAAAAAACAGACTTTGGGAAACATTGAGACAAAAGAAGAAAATGCCGATCCATTTTGCCGAAATGTTTTCTGCACTACAATGGACACAAGTTTCATTGTCATCTACATCCATTTTGTTGTTTGCAGCAGCGTTTCAATTACTGTAGTCCAAATTTTGACCGTTTTGGAAAGGGTTAAACTTACCCGCTATATCCGGTTCCGTTTCAAGCCCATGTCGATTTAAATGGCCCAATAATATGTACATCGGATCCAAACTAAACTCCGTACCTGAAATACATTCAAAACAGAGACAGAACAAAAACAGACCACTGCTATAGATGAGCAAGATACACTTATGATCAAAAAAGCCTATTATATTAAAGACGTAGAGACACTTGATACAGAACTAAAGACAACGTTTGAGCAACAAGTGGATTTGTATGCAAACATGAACTGCTTAACCTATGTCGACTTAGCAACCGAATGCTAGTGACAAAGGTGAAACACACAAAAGACACTTGATACTGTAATGCGATGCAATATTAATACCGATCTAAAATTGATGATTGTTGTGTTGTTGTTGTTGTTTTGGTGTTGTTGTTGTTGTTGTTGTTTTGGTGTTGTTTTTGACAAAGGTATAACTTTATACATCTACACAATGAAGTGACTTGATGAAAAAACAGACTTTGGGAAACATTGAGACAAAAGAAGAAAATGCCGATCCATTTTGCCGAAATGTTTTCTGCACTACAATGGACACAAGTTTCATTGTCATCTACATCCATTTTGTTGTTTGCAGCAGCGTTTCAATTACTGTAGTCCAAATTCTGACCGTTTTGGAAAGGGTTAAACTTACCCGCTATATCCGGTTCCGTTTCAAGCCCATGTCGATTTAAATGGCCCAATAATATGTACATCGGATCCAAACTAAACTCCATACCTGAAATACATTCAAAACAGAGACAGAACAAAAACAGACCACTGCTATAGATGAGCAAGATACACTTATGATCAAAAAAGCCTATTATATTAAAGACGTAGAGACACTTGATACAGAACTAAAGACAACGTTTGAGCAACAAGTGGATTTGTATGCAAACATGAACTGCTTAACCTATGTCGACTTAGCAACCGAATGCTAGTGACAAAGGTGAAACACACAAAAGACACTTGATACTGTAATGCGATGCAATATTAATACCGATCTAAAATTGATGATTGTTGTGTTGTTGTTGTTGTTGTTGTTGTTTTGGTGTTGTTGTTGTTGTTTTGGTGTTGTTTTTGACAAAGGTATAACTTTATACATCTACACAATGAAGTGACTTGATGAAAAAAGACTTTGGGAAACATTGAGACAAAAGAAGAAAATGCCGATCCATTTTGCCGAAATGTTTTCTGCACTACAATGGACACAAGTTTCATTGTCATCTACATCCATTTTGTTGTTTGCAGCAGCGTTTCAATTACTGTAGTCCAAATTTTGACCGTTTTGGAAAGGGTTAAACTTACCCGCTATATCCGGTTCCGTTTCAAGCCCATGTCGATTTAAATGGCCCAATAACATGTACATCGGATCCAAACTAAACTCCGTACCTGAAATACATTCAAAACAGAGACAGAACAAAAACAGACCACTGCTATAAATGAGCAAGATACACTTATGATCAAAAAAGCCTATTATATTAAAGACGTAGAGACACTTGATACAGAACTAAAGACAACGTTTGAGCAACAAGTGGATTTGTATGCAAACATGAACTGCTTAACCTATGTCGACTTAGCAACCGAATGCTAGTGACAAAGGTGAAACACACAAAAGACACTTGATACTGTAATGCGATGCAATATTAATACCGATCTAAAATTGATGATTGTTGTGTTGTTGTTGTTGTTGTTGTTGTTGTTGTTGTTGTTTTTTTTGACAAAGGTATAACTTTATACATCTACACAATGAAGTGACTTGATGAAAAAACAGACTTTGGGAAACATTGAGACAAAAGAAGAAAATGCCGATCCATTTTGCCGAAATGTTTTCTGCACTACAATGGACACAAGTTTCATTGTCATCTACATCCATTTTGTTGTTTGCAGCAGCGTTTCAATTACTGTAGTCCAAATTTTGACCGTTTTGGAAAGGGTTAAACTTACCCGCTATATCCGGTTCCGTTTCAAGCCCATGTCGATTTAAATGGCCCAATAATATGTACATCGGATCCAAACTAAACTCCGTACCTGAAATACATTCAAAACAGAGACAGAACAAAAACAGACCACTGCTATAGATGAGCAAGATACACTTATGATCAAAAAAGCCTATTATATTAAAGACGTAGAGACACTTGATACAGAACTAAAGACAACGTTTGAGCAACAAGTGGATTTGTATGCAAACATGAACTGCTTAACCTATGTCGACTTAGCAACCGAATGCTAGTGACAAAGGTGAAACACACAAAAGACACTTGATACTGTAATGCGATGCAATATTAATACCGATCTAAAATTGATGATTGTTGTGTTGTTGTTGTTGTTGTTGTTTTGGTGTTGTTGTTGTTGTTGTTTTGGTGTTGTTTTTGACAAAGGTATAACTTTATACATCTACACAATGAAGTGACTTGATGAAAAAACAGACTTTGGGAAACATTGAGACAAAAGAAGAAAATGCCGATCCATTTTGCCGAAATGTTTTCTGCACTACAATGGACACAAGTTTCATTGTCATCTACATCCATTTTGTTGTTTGCAGCAGCGTTTCAATTACTGTAGTCCAAATTTTGACCGTTTTGGAAAGGGTTAAACTTACCCGCTATATCCGGTTCCGTTTCAAGCCCATGTCGATTTAAATGGCCCAATAATATGTACATCGGATCCAAACTAAACTCCGTACCTGAAATACATTCAAAACAGAGACAGAACAAAAACAGACCACTGCTATAGATGAGCAAGATACACTTATGATCAAAAAAGCCTATTATATTAAAGACGTAGAGACACTTGATACAGAACTAAAGACAACGTTTGAGCAACAAGTGGATTTGTATGCAAACATGAACTGCTTAACCTATGTCGACTTAGCAACCGAATGCTAGTGACAAAGGTGAAACACACAAAAGACACTTGATACTGTAATGCGATGCAATATTAATACCGATCTAAAATTGATGATTGTTGTGTTGTTGTTGTTGTTGTTGTTGTTGTTGTTGTTTTGGTGTTGTTTTTGACAAAGGTATAACTTTATACATCTACACAATGAAGTGACTTGATGAAAAAACAGACTTTGGGAAACATTGAGACAAAAGAAGAAAATGCCGATCCATTTTGCCGAAATGTTTTCTGCACTACAATGGACACAAGTTTCATTGTCATCTACATCCATTTTGTTGTTTGCAGCAGCGTTTCAATTACTGTAGTCCAAATTCTGACCGTTTTGGAAAGGGTTAAACTTACCCGCTATATCCGGTTCCGTTTCAAGCCCATGTCGATTTAAATGGCCCAATAATATGTACATCGGATCCAAACTAAACTCCATACCTGAAATACATTCAAAACAGAGACAGAACAAAAACAGACCACTGCTATAGATGAGCAAGATACACTTATGATCAAAAAAGCCTATTATATTAAAGACGTAGAGACACTTGATACAGAACTAAAGACAACGTTTGAGCAACAAGTGGATTTGTATGCAAACATGAACTGCTTAACCTATGTCGACTTAGCAACCGAATGCTAGTGACAAAGGTGAAACACACAAAAGACACTTGATACTGTAATGCGATGCAATATTAATACCGATCTAAAATTGATGATTGTTGTGTTGTTGTTGTTGTTGTTGTTGTTTTGGTGTTGTTGTTGTTGTTTTGGTGTTGTTTTTGACAAAGGTATAACTTTATACATCTACACAATGAAGTGACTTGATGAAAAAACAGACTTTGGGAAACATTGAGACAAAAGAAGAAAATGCCGATCCATTTTGCCGAAATGTTTTCTGCACTACAATGGACACAAGTTTCATTGTCATCTACATCCATTTTGTTGTTTGCAGCAGCGTTTCAATTACTGTAGTCCAAATTTTGACCGTTTTGGAAAGGGTTAAACTTACCCGCTATATCCGGTTCCGTTTCAAGCCCATGTCGATTTAAATGGCCCAATAACATGTACATCGGATCCAAACTAAACTCCGTACCTGAAATACATTCAAAACAGAGACAGAACAAAAACAGACCACTGCTATAAATGAGCAAGATACACTTATGATCAAAAAAGCCTATTATATTAAAGACATAGAGACACTTGATACAGAACTAAAGACAACGTTTGAGCAACAAGTGGATTTGTATGCAAACATGAACTGCTTAACCTATGTCGACTTAGCAACCGAATGCTAGTGACAAAGGTGAAACACACAAAAGACACTTGATACTGTAATGCGATGCAATATTAATACCGATCTAAAATTGATGATTGTTGTGTTGTTGTTGTTGTTGTTGTTGTTGTTGTTTTGGTGTTGTTGTTGTTGTTTTTTTGACAAAGGTATAACTTTATACATCTACACAATGAAGTGACTTGATGAAAAAACAGACTTTGGGAAACACTGAGACAAAAGAAGAAAATGCCGATCCATTTTGCCGAAATGTTTTCTGCACTACAATGGACACAAGTTTCATTGTCATCTACATCCATTTTGTTGTTTGCAGCAGCGTTTCAATTACTGTAGTCCAAATTTTGACCGTTTTGGAAAGGGTTAAACTTACCCGCTATATCCGGTTCCGTTTCAAGCCCATGTCGATTTAAATGGCCCAATAATATGTACATCGGATCCAAACTAAACTCCGTACCTGAAATACATTCAAAACAGAGACAGAACAAAAACAGACCACTGCTATAGATGAGCAAGATACACTTATGATCAAAAAAGCCTATTATATTAAAGACGTAGAGACACTTGATACAGAACTAAAGACAACGTTTGAGCAACAAGTGGATTTGTATGCAAACATGAACTGCTTAACCTATGTCGACTTAGCAACCGAATGCTAGTGACAAAGGTGAAACACACAAAAGACACTTGATACTGTAATGCGATGCAATATTAATACCGATCTAAAATTGATGATTGTTGTGTTGTTGTTGTTGTTGTTGTTGTTGTTGTTGTTTTGGTATTGTTGTTGTTGTTTTGGTGTTGTTTTTGACAAAGGTATAACTTTATACATCTACACAATGAAGTGACTTGATGAAAAAACAGACTTTGGGAAACATTGAGACAAAAGAAGAAAATGCCGATCCATTTTGCCGAAATGTTTTCTGCACTACAAT
>OY804601.1:25618592-25631092 GCA_963680895.1 Fragum sueziense
TGTTTTTGACAAAGGTATAACTTTATACATCTACACAATGAAGTGACTTGATGAAAAAACAGACTTTGGGAAACATTGAGACAAAAGAAGAAAATGCCGATCCATTTTGCCGAAATGTTTTCTGCACTACAATGGACACAAGTTTCATTGTCATCTACATCCATTTTGTTGTTTGCAGCAGCGTTTCAATTACTGTAGTCCAAATTCTGACCGTTTTGGAAAGGGTTAAACTTACCCGCTATATCCGGTTCCGTTTCAAGCCCATGTCGATTTAAATGGCCCAATAATATGTACATCGGATCCAAACTAAACTCCGTACCTGAAATACATTCAAAACAGAGACAGAACAAAAACAGACCACTGCTATAGATGAGCAAGATACACTTATGATCAAAAAAGCCTATTATATTAAAGACGTAGAGACACTTGATACAGAACTAAAGACAACGTTTGAGCAACAAGTGGATTTGTATGCAAACATGAACTGCTTAACCTATGTCGACTTAGCAACCGAATGCTAGTGACAAAGGTGAAACACACAAAAGACACTTGATACTGTAATGCGATGCAATATTAATACCGATCTAAAATTGATGATTGTTGTGTTGTTGTTGTTGTTGTTGTTGTTGTTGTTGTTGTTTTGGTGTTGTTGTTGTTGTTGTTTTTTTTTTGACAAAGGTATAACTTTATACATCTACACAATGAAGTGACTTGATGAAAAAACAGACTTTGGGAAACATTGAGACAAAAGAAGAAAATGCCGATCCATTTTGCCGAAATGTTTTCTGCACTACAATGGACACAAGTTTCATTGCCATCTACATCCATTTTGTTGTTTGCAGCAGCGTTTCAATTACTGTAGTCCAAATTTTTACCGTTTTGGAAAGGGTTAAACTTACCCGCTATATCCGGTTCCGTTTCAAGCCCATGTCGATTTAAATGGCCCAATAATATGTACATCGGATCCAAACTAAACTCCGTACCTGAAATACATTCAAAACAGAGACAGAACAAAAACAGACCACTGCTATAGATGAGCAAGATACACTTATGATCAAAAAAGCCTATTATATTAAAGACGTAGAGACACTTGATACAGAACTAAAGACAACGTTTGAGCAACAAGTGGATTTGTATGCAAACATGAACTGCTTAACCTATGTCGACTTAGCAACCGAATGCTAGTGACAAAGGTGAAACACACAAAAGACACTTGATACTGTAATGCGATGCAATATTAATACCGATCTAAAATTGATGATTGTTGTGTTGTTGTTGTTGTTGTTGTTGTTGTTGTTTTGGTGTTGTTGTTTTGGTGTTGTTGTTGTTGTTGTTTTGGTGTTGTTTTTGACAAAGGTATAACTTTATACATCTACACAATGAAGTGACTTGATGAAAAAACAGACTTTGGGAAACATTGAGACAAAAGAAGAAAATGCCGATCCATTTTGCCGAAATGTTTTCTGCACTACAATGGACACAAGTTTCATTGTCATCTACATCCATTTTGTTGTTTGCAGCAGCGTTTCAATTACTGTAGTCCAAATTTTGACCGTTTTGGAAAGGGTTAAACTTACCCGCTATATCCGGTTCCGTTTCAAGCCCATGTCGATTTAAATGGCCCAATAATATGTACATCGGATCCAAACTAAACTCCGTACCTGAAATACATTCAAAACAGAGACAGAACAAAAACAGACCACTGCTATAGATGAGCAAGATACACTTATGATCAAAAAAGCCTATTATATTAAAGACGTAGAGACACTTGATACAGAACTAAAGACAACGTTTGAGCAACAAGTGGATTTGTATGCAAACATGAACTGCTTAACCTATGTCGACTTAGCAACCGAATGCTAGTGACAAAGGTGAAACACACAAAAGACACTTGATACTGTAATGCGATGCAATATTAATACCGATCTAAAATTGATGATTGTTGTGTTGTTGTTGTTGTTGTTGTTGTTGTTGTTTTGGTGTTGTTGTTGTTGTTGTTGTTGTTGTTTTTGACAAAGGTATAACTTTATACATCTACACAATGAAGTGACTTGATGAAAAAACAGACTTTGGGAAACATTGAGACAAAAGAAGAAAATGCCGATCCATTTTGCCGAAATGTTTTCTGCACTACAATGGACACAAGTTTCATTGTCATCTACATCCATTTTGTTGTTTGCAGCAGCGTTTCAATTACTGTAGTCCAAATTCTGACCGTTTTGGAAAGGGTTAAACTTACCCGCTATATCCGGTTCCGTTTCAAGCCCATGTCGATTTAAATGGCCCAATAATATGTACATCGGATCCAAACTAAACTCCGTACCTGAAATACATTCAAAACAGAGACAGAACAAAAACAGACCACTGCTATAGATGAGCAAGATACACTTATGATCAAAAAAGCCTATTATATTAAAGACGTAGAGACACTTGATACAGAACTAAAGACAACGTTTGAGCAACAAGTGGATTTGTATGCAAACATGAACTGCTTAACCTATGTCGACTTAGCAACCGAATGCTAGTGACAAAGGTGAAACACACAAAAGACACTTGATACTGTAATGCGATGCAATATTAATACCGATCTAAAATTGATGATTGTTGTGTTGTTGTTGTTGTTGTTGTTGTTGTTTTGGTGTTGTTGTTGTTGTTGTTGTTGTTTTTGACAAAGGTATAACTTTATACATCTACACAATGAAGTGACTTGATGAAAAAACAGACTTTGGGAAACATTGAGACAAAAGAAGAAAATGCCGATCCATTTTGCCGAAATGTTTTCTGCACTACAATGGACACAAGTTTCATTGTCATCTACATCCATTTTGTTGTTTGCAGCAGCGTTTCAATTACTGTAGTCCAAATTTTGACCGTTTTGGAAAGGGTTAAACTTACCCGCTATATCCGGTTCCGTTTCAAGCCCATGTCGATTTAAATGGCCCAATAATATGTACATCGGATCCAAACTAAACTCCGTACCTGAAATACATTCAAAACAGAGACAGAACAAAAACAGACCACTGCTATAGATGAGCAAGATACACTTATGATCAAAAAAGCCTATTATATTAAAGACGTAGAGACACTTGATACAGAACTAAAGACAACGTTTGAGCAACAAGTGGATTTGTATGCAAACATGAACTGCTTAACCTATGTCGACTTAGCAACCGAATGCTAGTGACAAAGGTGAAACACACAAAAGACACTTGATACTGTAATGCGATGCAATATTAATACCGATCTAAAATTGATGATTGTTGTGTTGTTGTTGTTGTTGTTGTTGTTGTTGTTGTTGTTTTGGTGTTGTTTTTGACAAAGGTATAACTTTATACATCTACACAATGAAGTGACTTGATGAAAAAACAGACTTTGGAAACATTGAGACAAAAGAAGAAAATGCCGATCCATTTTGCCGAAATGTTTTCTGCACTACAATGGACACAAGTTTCATTGTCATCTACATCCATTTTGTTGTTTGCAGCAGCGTTTCAATTACTGTAGTCCAAATTCTGACCGTTTTGGAAAGGGTTAAACTTACCTGCTATATCCGGTTCCGTTTCAAGCCCATGTCGATTTAAATGGCCCAATAATATGTACATCGGATCCAAACTAAACTCCGTACCTGAAATACATTCAAAACAGAGACAGAACAAAAACAGACCACTGCTATAGATGAGCAAGATACACTTATGATCAAAAAAGCCTATTATATTAAAGACGTAGAGACACTTGATACAGAACTAAAGACAACGTTTGAGCAACAAGTGGATTTGTATGCAAACATGAACTGCTTAACCTATGTCGACTTAGCAACCGAATGCTAGTGACAAAGGTGAAACACACAAAAGACACTTGATACTGTAATGCGATGCAATATTAATACCGATCTAAAATTGATGATTGTTGTGTTGTTGTTGTTGTTGTTGTTTTGGTGTTGTTGTTGTTGTTGTTTTGGTGTTGTTGTTGTTGTTTTGGTGTTGTTTTTGACAAAGGTATAACTTTATACATCTACACAATGAAGTGACTTGATGAAAAAACAGACTTTGGGAAACATTGAGACAAAAGAAGAAAATGCCGATCCATTTTGCCGAAATGTTTTCTGCACTACAATGGACACAAGTTTCATTGTCATCTACATCCATTTTGTTGTTTGCAGCAGCGTTTCAATTACTGTAGTCCAAATTTTGACCGTTTTGGAAAGGGTTAAACTTACCCGCTATATCCGGTTCCGTTTCAAGCCCATGTCGATTTAAATGGCCCAATAATATGTACATCGGATCCAAACTAAACTCCGTACCTGAAATACATTCAAAACAGAGACAGAACAAAAACAGACCACTGCTATAGATGAGCAAGATACACTTATGATCAAAAAAGCCTATTATATTAAAGACGTAGAGACACTTGATACAGAACTAAAGACAACGTTTGAGCAACAAGTGGATTTGTATGCAAACATGAACTGCTTAACCTATGTCGACTTAGCAACCGAATGCTAGTGACAAAGGTGAAACACACAAAAGACACTTGATACTGTAATGCGATGCAATATTAATACCGATCTAAAATTGATGATTGTTGTGTTGTTGTTGTTGTTGTTGTTGTTGTTGTTTTGGTGTTGTTGTTGTTGTTGTTTTTTTGACAAAGGTATAACTTTATACATCTACACAATGAAGTGACTTGATGAAAAAACAGACTTTGGGAAACATTGAGACAAAAGAAGAAAATGCCGATCCATTTTGCCGAAATGTTTTCTGCACTACAATGGACACAAGTTTCATTGTCATCTACATCCATTTTGTTGTTTGCAGCAGCGTTTCAATTACTGTAGTCCAAATTTTGACCGTTTTGGAAAGGGTTAAACTTACCCGCTATATCCGGTTCCGTTTCAAGCCCATGTCGATTTAAATGGCCCAATAATATGTACATCGGATCCAAACTAAACTCCGTACCTGAAATACATTCAAAACAGAGACAGAACAAAAACAGACCACTGCTATAGATGAGCAAGATACACTTATGATCAAAAAAGCCTATTATATTAAAGACGTAGAGACACTTGATACAGAACTAAAGACAACGTTTGAGCAACAAGTGGATTTGTATGCAAACATGAACTGCTTAACCTATGTCGACTTAGCAACCGAATGCTAGTGACAAAGGTGAAACACACAAAAGACACTTGATACTGTAATGCGATGCAATATTAATACCGATCTAAAATTGATGATTGTTGTGTTGTTGTTGTTGTTGTTGTTGTTGTTGTTGTTGTTGTTGTTGTTTTGGTGTTGTTTTTGACAAAGGTATAACTTTATACATCTACACAATGAAGTGACTTGATGAAAAAACAGACTTTGGGAAACATTGAGACAAAAGAAGAAAATGCCTATCCATTTTGCCGAAATGTTTTCTGCACTACAATGGACACAAGTTTCATTGTCATCTACATCCATTTTGTTGTTTGCAGCAGCGTTTCAATTACTGTAGTCCAAATTCTGACCGTTTTGGAAAGGGTTAAACTTACCCGCTATATCCGGTTCCGTTTCAAGCCCATGTCGATTTAAATGGCCCAATAATATGTACATCGGATCCAAACTAAACTCCGTACCTGAAATACATTCAAAACAGAGACAGAACAAAAACAGACCACTGCTATAGATGAGCAAGATACACTTATGATCAAAAAAGCCTATTATATTAAAGACGTAGAGACACTTGATACAGAACTAAAGACAACGTTTGAGCAACAAGTGGATTTGTATGCAAACATGAACTGCTTAACCTATGTCGACTTAGCAACCGAATGCTAGTGACAAAGGTGAAACACACAAAAGACACTTGATACTGTAATGCGATGCAATATTAATACCGATCTAAAATTGATGATTGTTGTGTTGTTGTTGTTGTTGTTGTTGTTGTTGTTGTTGTTGTTGTTTTGGTGGTGTTGTTGTTGTTTTGGTGTTGTTTTTGACAAAGGTATAACTTTATACATCTACACAATGAAGTGACTTGATGAAAAAACAGACTTTGGGAAACATTGAGACAAAAGAAGAAAATGCCGATCCATTTTGCCGAAATGTTTTCTGCACTACAATGGACACAAGTTTCATTGTCATCTACATCCATTTTGTTGTTTGCAGCAGCGTTTCAATTACTGTAGTCCAAATTTTGACCGTTTTGGAAAGGGTTAAACTTACCCGCTATATCCGGTTCCGTTTCAAGCCCATGTCGATTTAAATGGCCCAATAACATGTACATCGGATCCAAACTAAACTCCGTACCTGAAATACATTCAAAACAGAGACAGAACAAAAACAGACCACTGCTATAAATGAGCAAGATACACTTATGATCAAAAAAGCCTATTATATTAAAGACGTAGAGACACTTGATACAGAACTAAAGACAACGTTTGAGCAACAAGTGGATTTGTATGCAAACATGAACTGCTTAACCTATGTCGACTTAGCAACTGAATGCTAGTGACAAAGGTGAAACACACAAAAGACACTTGATACTGTAATGCGATGCAATATTAATACCGATCTAAAATTGATGATTGTTGTGTTGTTGTTGTTGATGTTGTTGTTGTTTTGGTGTTGTTGTTGTTGTTGTTGTTTTTTTGACAAAGGTATAACTTTATACATCTACACAATGAAGTGACTTGATGAAAAAACAGACTTTGGGAAACATTGAGACAAAAGAAGAAAATGCCGATCCATTTTGCCGAAATGTTTTCTGCACTACAATGGACACAAGTTTCATTGTCATCTACATCCATTTTGTTGTTTGCAGCAGCGTTTCAATTACTGTAGTCCAAATTTTGACCGTTTTGGAAAGGGTTAAACTTACCCGCTATATCCGGTTCCGTTTCAAGCCCATGTCGATTTAAATGGCCCAATAATATGTACATCGGATCCAAACTAAACTCCGTACCTGAAATACATTCAAAACAGAGACAGAACAAAAACAGACCACTGCTATAGATGAGCAAGATACACTTATGATCAAAAAAGCCTATTATATTAAAGACGTAGAGACACTTGATACAGAACTAAAGACAACGTTTGAGCAACAAGTGGATTTGTATGCAAACATGAACTGCTTAACCTATGTCGACTTAGCAACCGAATGCTAGTGACAAAGGTGAAACACACAAAAGACACTTGATACTGTAATGCGATGCAATATTAATACCGATCTAAAATTGATGATTGTTGTGTTGTTGTTGTTGTTGTTGTTGTTGTTGTTTTGGTGTTGTTGTTGTTGTTGTTGTTTTTGACAAAGGTATAACTTTATACATCTACACAATGAAGTGACTTGATGAAAAAACAGACTTTGGGAAACATTGAGACAAAAGAAGAAAATGCCGATCCATTTTGCCGAAATGTTTTCTGCACTACAATGGACACAAGTTTCATTGTCATCTACATCCATTTTGTTGTTTGCAGCAGCGTTTCAATTACTGTAGTCCAAATTTTGACCGTTTTGGAAAGGGTTAAACTTACCCGCTATATCCGGTTCCGTTTCAAGCCCATGTCGATTTAAATGGCCCAATAATATGTACATCGGATCCAAACTAAACTCCGTACCTGAAATACATTCAAAACAGAGACAGAACAAAAACAGACCACTGCTATAGATGAGCAAGATACACTTATGATCAAAAAAGCCTATTATATTAAAGACGTAGAGACACTTGATACAGAACTAAAGACAACGTTTGAGCAACAAGTGGATTTGTATGCAAACATGAACTGCTTAACCTATGTCGACTTAGCAACCGAATGCTAGTGACAAAGGTGAAACACACAAAAGACACTTGATACTGTAATGCGATGCAATATTAATACCGATCTAAAATTGATGATTGTTGTGTTGTTGTTGTTGTTGTTGTTGTTGTTGTTGTTGTTGTTTTGGTGTTGTTGTTGTTGTTTTGGTGTTGTTTTTGACAAAGGTATAACTTTATACATCTACACAATGAAGTGACTTGATGAAAAAACAGACTTTGGGAAACATTGAGACAAAAGAAGAAAATGCCGATCCATTTTGCCGAAATGTTTTCTGCACTACAATGGACACAAGTTTCATTGTCATCTACATCCATTTTGTTGTTTGCAGCAGCGTTTCAATTACTGTAGTCCAAATTTTGACCGTTTTGGAAAGGGTTAAACTTACCCGCTATATCCGGTTCCGTTTCAAGCCCATGTCGATTTAAATGGCCCAATAATATGTACATCGGATCCAAACTAAACTCCGTACCTGAAATACATTCAAAACAGAGACAGAACAAAAACAGACCACTGCTATAGATGAGCAAGATACACTTATGATCAAAAAAGCCTATTATATTAAAGACGTAGAGACACTTGATACAGAACTAAAGACAACGTTTGAGCAACAAGTGGATTTGTATGCAAACATGAACTGCTTAACCTATGTCGACTTAGCAACCGAATGCTAGTGACAAAGGTGAAACACACAAAAGACACTTGATACTGTAATGCGATGCAATATTAATACCGATCTAAAATTGATGATTGTTGTGTTGTTGTTGTTGTTGTTGTTTTGGTGTTGTTGTTGTTGTTGTTGTTGTTTTTTTGACAAAGGTATAACTTTATACATCTACACAATGAAGTGACTTGATGAAAAAACAGACTTTGGGAAACATTGAGACAAAAGAAGAAAATGCCGATCCATTTTGCCGAAATGTTTTCTGCACTACAATGGACACAAGTTTCATTGTCATCTACATCCATTTTGTTGTTTGCAGCAGCGTTTCAATTACTGTAGTCCAAATTTTGACCGTTTTGGAAAGGGTTAAACTTACCCGCTATATCCGGTTCCGTTTCAAGCCCATGTCGATTTAAATGGCCCAATAATATGTACATCGGATCCAAACTAAACTCCGTACCTGAAATACATTCAAAACAGAGACAGAACAAAAACAGACCACTGCTATAGATGAGCAAGATACACTTATGATCAAAAAAGCCTATTATATTAAAGACGTAGAGACACTTGATACAGAACTAAAGACAACGTTTGAGCAACAAGTGGATTTGTATGCAAACATGAACTGCTTAACCTATGTCGACTTAGCAACCGAATGCTAGTGACAAAGGTGAAACACACAAAAGACACTTGATACTGTAATGCGATGCAATATTAATACCGATCTAAAATTGATGATTGTTGTGTTGTTGTTGTTGTTGTTGTTGTTGTTGTTGTTTTGGTGTTGTTGTTGTTGTTTTGGTGTTGTTTTTGACAAAGGTAAAACTTTATACATCTACACAATGAAGTGACTTGATGAAAAAACAGACTTTGGGAAACATTGAGACAAAAGAAGAAAATGCCGATCCATTTTGCCGAAATGTTTTCTGCACTACAATGGACACAAGTTTCATTGTCATCTACATCCATTTTGTTGTTTGCAGCAGCGTTTCAATTACTGTAGTCCAAATTTTGACCGTTTTGGAAAGGGTTAAACTTACCCGCTATATCCGGTTCCGTTTCAAGCCCATGTCAATTTAAATGGCCCAATAATATGTACATCGGATCCAAACTAAACTCCGTACCTGAAATACATTCAAAACAGAGACAGAACAAAAACAGACCACTGCTATAGATGAGCAAGATACACTTATGATCAAAAAAGCCTATTATATTAAAGACGTAGAGACACTTGATACAGAACTAAAGACAACGTTTGAGCAACAAGTGGATTTGTATGCAAACATGAACTGCTTAACCTATGTCGACTTAGCAACCGAATGCTAGTGACAAAGGTGAAACACACAAAAGACACTTGATACTGTAATGCGATGCAATATTAATACCGATCTAAAATTGATGATTGTTGTGTTGTTGTTGTTGTTGTTGTTGTTGTTGTTGTTGTTTTGGTGGTGTTGTTGTTGTTGTTGTTGTTTTTGACAAAGGTATAACTTTATACATCTACACAATGAAGTGACTTGATGAAAAAACAGACTTTGGGAAACATTGAGACAAAAGAAGAAAATGCCGATCCATTTTGCCGAAATGTTTTCTGCACTACAATGGACACAAGTTTCATTGTCATCTACATCCATTTTGTTGTTTGCAGCAGCGTTTCAATTACTGTAGTCCAAATTTTGACCGTTTTGGAAAGGGTTAAACTTACCCGCTATATCCGGTTCCGTTTCAAGCCCATGTCGATTTAAATGGCCCAATAATATGTACATCGGATCCAAACTAAACTCCGTACCTGAAATACATTCAAAACAGAGACAGAACAAAAACAGACCACTGCTATAGATGAGCAAGATACACTTATGATCAAAAAAGCCTATTATATTAAAGACGTAGAGACACTTGATACAGAACTAAAGACAACGTTTGAGCAACAAGTGGATTTGTATGCAAACATGAACTGCTTAACCTATGTCGACTTAGCAACCGAATGCTAGTGACAAAGGTGAAACACACAAAAGACACTTGATACTGTAATGCGATGCAATATTAATACCGATCTAAAATTGATGATTGTTGTGTTGTTGTTGTTGTTGTTGTTGTTGTTGTTGTTGTTGTTGTTGTTGTTGTTGTTGTTTTGGTGTTGTTTTTGACAAAGGTATAACTTTATACATCTACACAATGAAGTGACTTGATGAAAAAACAGACTTTGGGAAACATTGAGACAAAAGAAGAAAATGCCTATCCATTTTGCCGAAATGTTTTCTGCACTACAATGGACACAAGTTTCATTGTCATCTACATCCATTTTGTTGTTTGCAGCAGCGTTTCAATTACTGTAGTCCAAATTCTGACCGTTTTGGAAAGGGTTAAACTTACCCGCTATATCCGGTTCCGTTTCAAGCCCATGTCGATTTAAATGGCCCAATAATATGTACATCGGATCCAAACTAAACTCCGTACCTGAAATACATTCAAAACAGAGACAGAACAAAAACAGACCACTGCTATAGATGAGCAAGATACACTTATGATCAAAAAAGCCTATTATATTAAAGACGTAGAGACACTTGATACAGAACTAAAGACAACGTTTGAGCAACAAGTGGATTTGTATGCAAACATGAACTGCTTAACCTATGTCGACTTAGCAACCGAATGCTAGTGACAAAGGTGAAACACACAAAAGACACTTGATACTGTAATGCGATGCAATATTAATACCGATCTAAAATTGATGATTGTTGTGTTGTTGTTGTTGTTGTTGTTGTTTTGGTGGTGTTGTTGTTGTTTTGGTGTTGTTTTTGACAAAGGTATAACTTTATACATCTACACAATGAAGTGACTTGATGAAAAAACAGACTTTGGGAAACATTGAGACAAAAGAAGAAAATGCCGATCCATTTTGCCGAAATGTTTTCTGCACTACAATGGACACAAGTTTCATTGTCATCTACATCCATTTTGTTGTTTGCAGCAGCGTTTCAATTACTGTAGTCCAAATTTTGACCGTTTTGGAAAGGGTTAAACTTACCCGCTATATCCGGTTCCGTTTCAAGCCCATGTCGATTTAAATGGCCCAATAACATGTACATCGGATCCAAACTAAACTCCGTACCTGAAATACATTCAAAACAGAGACAGAACAAAAACAGACCACTGCTATAGATGAGCAAGATACACTTATGATCAAAAAAGCCTATTATATTAAAGACGTAGAGACACTTGATACAGAACTAAAGACAACGTTTGAGCAACAAGTGGATTTGTATGCAAACATGAACTGCTTAACCTATGTCGACTTAGCAACCGAATGCTAGTGACAAAGGTGAAACACACAAAAGACACTTGATACTGTAATGCGATGCAATATTAATACCGATCTAAAATTGATGATTGTTGTGTTGTTGTTGTTGTTGTTGTTTTGGTGGTGTTGTTGTTGTTTTGGTGTTGTTTTTGACAAAGGTATAACTTTATACATCTACACAATGAAGTGACTTGATGAAAAAACAGACTTTGGGAAACATTGAGACAAAAGAAGAAAATGCCGATCCATTTTGCCGAAATGTTTTCTGCACTACAATGGACACAAGTTTCATTGTCATCTACATCCATTTTGTTGTTTGCAGCAGCGTTTCAATTACTGTAGTCCAAATTTTGACCGTTTTGGAAAGGGTTAAACTTACCCGCTATATCCGGTTCCGTTTCAAGCCCATGTCGATTTAAATGGCCCAATAATATGTACATCGGATCCAAACTAAACTCCGTACCTGAAATACATTCAAAACAGAGACAGAACAAAAACAGACCACTGCTATAGATGAGCAAGATACACTTATGATCAAAAAAGCCTATTATATTAAAGACGTAGAGACACTTGATACAGAACTAAAGACAACGTTTGAGCAACAAGTGGATTTGTATGCAAACATGAACTGCTTAACCTATGTCGACTTAGCAACTGAATGCTAGTGACAAAGGTGAAACACACAAAAGACACTTGATACTGTAATGCGATGCAATATTAATACCGATCTAAAATTGATGAT
>OY804601.1:25633592-25636092 GCA_963680895.1 Fragum sueziense
ACGTTTGAGCAACAAGTGGATTTGTATGCAAACATGAACTGCTTAACCTATGTCGACTTAGCAACCGAATGCTAGTGACAAAGGTGAAACACACAAAAGACACTTGATACTGTAATGCGATGCAATATTAATACCTATCTAAAATTGATGATTGTTGTGTTGTTGTTGTTGTTGTTGTTGTTGTTGTTGTTGTTGTTTTGGTGTTGTTGTTGTTGTTTTGGTGTTGTTTTTGACAAAGGTATAACTTTATACATCTACACAATGAAGTGACTTGATGAAAAAACAGACTTTGGGAAACATTGAGACAAAAGAAGAAAATGCCGATCCATTTTGCCGAAATGTTTTCTGCACTACAATGGACACAAGTTTCATTGTCATCTACATCCATTTTGTTGTTTGCAGCAGCGTTTCAATTACTGTAGTCCAAATTTTGACCGTTTTGGAAAGGGTTAAACTTACCCGCTATATCCGGTTCCGTTTCAAGCCCATGTCAATTTAAATGGCCCAATAATATGTACATCGGATCCAAACTAAACTCCGTACCTGAAATACATTCAAAACAGAGACAGAACAAAAACAGACCACTGCTATAGATGAGCAAGATACACTTATGATCAAAAATGCCTATTATATTAAAGACGTAGAGACACTTGATACAGAACTAAAGACAACGTTTGAGCAACAAGTGGATTTGTATGCAAACATGAACTGCTTAACCTATGTCGACTTAGCAACCAAATGCTAGTGACAAAGGTGAAACACACAAAAGACACTTGATACTGTAATGCGATGCAATATTAATACCGATCTAAAATTGATGATTGTTGTGTTGTTGTTGTTGTTGTTGTTGTTGTTTTGGTGTTGTTGTTGTTGTTGTTGTTGTTGTTGTTTTTTTGACAAAGGTATAACTTTATACATCTACACAATGAAGTGACTTGATGAAAAAACAGACTTTGGGAAACATTGAGACAAAAGAAGAAAATGCCGATCCATTTTGCCGAAATGTTTTCTGCACTACAATGGACACAAGTTTCATTGTCATCTACATCCATTTTGTTGTTTGCAGCAGCGTTTCAATTACTGTAGTCCAAATTTTGACTGTTTTGGAAAGGGTTAAACTTACCCGCTATATCCGGTTCCGTTTCAAGCCCATGTCGATTTAAATGGCCCAATAATATGTACATCGGATCCAAACTAAACTCCGTACCTGAAATACATTCAAAACAGAGACAGAACAAAAACAGACCACTGCTATAGATGAGCAAGATACACTTATGATCAAAAAAGCCTATTATATTAAAGACGTAGAGACACTTGATACAGAACTAAAGACAACGTTTGAGCAACAAGTGGATTTGTATGCAAACATGAACTGCTTAACCTATGTCGACTTAGCAACCGAATGCTAGTGACAAAGGTGAAACACACAAAAGACACTTGATACTGTAATGCGATGCAATATTAATACCGATCTAAAATTGATGATTGTTGTGTTGTTGTTGTTGTTGTTGTTGTTGTTGTTTTGGTGTTGTTGTTGTTGTTGTTTTGGTGTTGTTGTTGTTGTTTTTGACAAAGGTATTACTTTATACATCTACACAATGAAGTGACTTGATGAAAAAACAGACTTTGGGAAACATTGAGACAAAAGAAGAAAATGCCGATCCATTTTGCCGAAATGTTTTCTGCACTACAATGGACACAAGTTTCATTGTCATCTACATCCATTTTGTTGTTTGCAGCAGCGTTTCAATTACTGTAGTCCAAATTTTGACCGTTTTGGAAAGGGTTAAACTTACCCGCTATATCCGGTTCCGTTTCAAGCCCATGTCGATTTAAATGGCCCAATAATATGTACATCGGATCCAAACTAAACTCCGTACCTGAAATACATTCAAAACAGAGACAGAACAAAAACAGACCACTGCTATAGATGAGCAAGATACACTTATGATCAAAAAAGCCTATTATATTAAAGACGTAGAGACACTTGATACAGAACTAAAGACAACGTTTGAGCAACAAGTGGATTTGTATGCAAACATGAACTGCTTAACCTATGTCGACTTAGCAACCGAATGCTAGTGACAAAGGTGAAACACACAAAAGACACTTGATACTGTAATGCGATGCAATATTAATACCGATCTAAAATTGATGATTGTTGTGTTGTTGTTGTTGTTGTTGTTGTTGTTGTTGTTGTTGTTGTTGTTGTTTTGGTGTTGTTGTTGTTGTTTTGGTGTTGTTTTTGACAAAGGTATAACTTTATACATCTACACAATGAAGTGACTTGATGAAAAAACAGACTTTGGGAAACATTGAGACAAAAGAAGAAAATGCCGATCCATTTTGCCGAAATGTTTTCTGCACTACAATGGACACAAGTTTCATTGTCATCTACATCCATTTTGTTGTTTGCAGCAGCGTTTCAATTACTGTAGTCCAAATTTTGACCGTTTTGGAAAGGGTTAAACTTACCCGCTATATCCGGTTCCGTTTCAAG
>OY804601.1:25641092-25643592 GCA_963680895.1 Fragum sueziense
TGAAACACACAAAAGACACTTGATACTGTAATGCGATGCAATATTAATACCGATCTAAAATTGATGATTGTTGTGTTGTTGTTGTTGTTGTTGTTGTTGTTGTTGTTGTTGTTGTTGTTTTGGTGTTGTTTTTGACAAAGGTATAACTTTATACATCTACACAATGAAGTGACTTGATGAAAAAACAGACTTTGGGAAACATTGAGACAAAAGAAGAAAATGCCGATCCATTTTGCCGAAATGTTTTCTGCACTACAATGGACACAAGTTTCATTGTCATCTACATCCATTTTGTTGTTTGCAGCAGCGTTTCAATTACTGTAGTCCAAATTCTGACCGTTTTGGAAAGGGTTAAACTTACCCGCTATATCCGGTTCCGTTTCAAGCCCATGTCGATTTAAATGGCCCAATAATAAGTACATCGGATCCAAACTAAACTCCGTACCTGAAATACATTCAAAACAGAGACAGAACAAAAACAGACCACTGCTATAGATGAGCAAGATACACTTATGATCAAAAAAGCCTATTATATTAAAGACGTAGAGACACTTGATACAGAACTAAAGACAACGTTTGAGCAACAAGTGGATTTGTATGCAAACATGAACTGCTTAACCTATGTCGACTTAGCAACCGAATGCTAGTGACAAAGGTGAAACACACAAAAGACACTTGATACTGTAATGCGATGCAATATTAATACCGATCTAAAATTGATGATTGTTGTGTTGTTGTTGTTGTTGTTGTTGTTGTTGTTGTTGTTGTTGTTGTTGTTGTTGTTTTGGTGGTGTTGTTGTTGTTTTTGACAAAGGTATAACTTTATACATCTACACAATGAAGTGACTTGATGAAAAAACAGACTTTGGGAAACATTGAGACAAAAGAAGAAAATGCCGATCCATTTTGCCGAAATGTTTTCTGCACTACAATGGACACAAGTTTCATTGTCATCTACATCCATTTTGTTGTTTGCAGCAGCGTTTCAATTACTGTAGTCCAAATTTTGACCGTTTTGGAAAGGGTTAAACTTACCCGCTATATCCGGTTCCGTTTCAAGCCCATGTCGATTTAAATGGCCCAATAATATGTACATCGGATCCAAACTAAACTCCGTACCTGAAATACATTCAAAACAGAGACAGAACAAAAACAGACCACTGCTATAGATGAGCAAGATACACTTATGATCAAAAAAGCCTATTATATTAAAGACGTAGAGACACTTGATACAGAACTAAAGACAACGTTTGAGCAACAAGTGGATTTGTATGCAAACATGAACTGCTTAACCTATGTCGACTTAGCAACCGAATGCTAGTGACAAAGGTGAAACACACAAAAGACACTTGATACTGTAATGCGATGCAATATTAATACCGATCTAAAATTGATGATTGTTGTGTTGTTGTTGTTGTTGTTGTTGTTGTTGTTGTTGTTGTTGTTGTTGTTTTGGTGGTGTTGTTGTTGTTTTGGTGTTGTTTTTGACAAAGGTATAACTTTATACATCTACACAATGAAGTGACTTGATGAAAAAACAGACTTTGGGAAACATTGAGACAAAAGAAGAAAATGCCGATCCATTTTGCCGAAATGTTTTCTGCACTACAATGGACACAAGTTTCATTGTCATCTACATCCATTTTGTTGTTTGCAGCAGCGTTTCAATTACTGTAGTCCAAATTTTGACCGTTTTGGAAAGGGTTAAACTTACCCGCTATATCCGGTTCCGTTTCAAGCCCATGTCGATTTAAATGGCCCAATAATATGTACATCGGATCCAAACTAAACTCCGTACCTGAAATACATTCAAAACAGAGACAGAACAAAAACAGACCACTGCTATAGATGAGCAAGATACACTTATGATCAAAAAAGCCTATTATATTAAAGACGTAGAGACACTTGATACAGAACTAAAGACAACGTTTGAGCAACAAGTGGATTTGTATGCAAACATGAACTGCTTAACCTATGTCGACTTAGCAACCGAATGCTAGTGACAAAGGTGAAACACACAAAAGACACTTGATACTGTAATGCGATGCAATATTAATACCGATCTAAAATTGATGATTGTTGTGTTGTTGTTGTTGTTGTTGTTGTTTTGGTGTTGTTGTTGTTGTTGTTGTTGTTGTTGTTTTTTTGACAAAGGTATAACTTTATACATCTACACAATGAAGTGACTTGATGAAAAAACAGACTTTGGGAAACATTGAGACAAAAGAAGAAAATGCCGATCCATTTTGCCGAAATGTTTTCTGCACTACAATGGACACAAGTTTCATTGTCATCTACATCCATTTTGTTGTTTGCAGCAGCGTTTCAATTACTGTAGTCCAAATTTTGACCGTTTTGGAAAGGGTTAAACTTACCCGCTATATCCGGTTCCGTTTCAAGCCCATGTTGATTTAAATGGCCCAATAATATGTACATCGGATCCAAACTAAACTCCGTACCTGAAATACATTCAAAACAGAGACAGAACAAAAACAGACCA
>OY804601.1:26248592-26490340 GCA_963680895.1 Fragum sueziense
ATGTCTCTTGTTCTATTTCTAAAGCAGTCCACCCCTAATGAGATTCACTCGACGTGGGAAAACAAGACCTGCTATTGTCATACCTAATAGAAACAAGTTTCTCCCTCTGATTTCAAGTTTATAAAACGTATGCAGCAGCTTTCAATCCCCCCCACACACACACATACACGCACACCCACGTACCACCCCAAATAAATATATCATTTGATTTTTCAAAAATCCCATACGCCCAGCTTATTCCTGACATTTCCCAACTTCTATACTTCTAACCGACTTCAATCAAGTCAAGTATTAACAAAAAATGATACTTTTCTAAAATTCTGAGCCACATGATTAACCACCGTGTATCTCGGGAACGAGCCTGGAAGCCCTATAACTCACAATGAAAGTAGACATTGTCATGCTTCTTTGGAGGCATACACAAACTGATTTTATATCTTTTTGTGTAAGAATTTAAATAAACCATATATAACCGTGGCTTATCGTTCCGTGTAAAACTGTGCCGACTTATGTTTCCCAATTGATTGTGTCTTCTAGAGCAGAACCATCCTGATGGTTAAATAACGATTAATCACGGAAGAACATTTTTGTATTATGCAAATGTATTGTTTCCAGATATAAAACATACTGACCTATGGTTCTGATAACCGTTTTATGGTAGGCGATTTTCTTCACATATTTTAGCGGACATGTTTCGCTTATATATGAGCCGATGTCTAGAAGTTAGGTCATTATGGATCTGGAGATAAAAATAGATCGAGAATGACGTGCGCATGCGTGTTGTCTGATCAAGGTCCATTTGAAACACCACGGACAATTCTGTCGAATCATATATTGCAGGCCCGTAGGAACAGGGGGGGGGGGGGGCTAGGGGCCTAAGCCGTAGCCCCCCTTGCTTGGATGCAAGTCGTAGAACTACTTTCAGACTATGAAAAGAATAGAATAGAACAACAATTCAAAACATTCGTCTCTGATTAATGTCAACAATGAAGCGACAATAATACTGAATAACATTGTTTGCAGTTCCAGTGTCCTCTCTTTTTAGAATGATTACAACCTGCAAGTCCCGAAAGTTGCCGTATTTGTTCATTTGAATGATCTCGAAAACTGCTTTATGAAGCGTAGCTACTTCCGGCTAAGAAATGCGATAATTTTTTAACACTTCTTCATACACACACTTCCGAGTCCATGATTCGATCTCTGATGGTATTATTCGAGTTGTTGCAAATGATCAAGGTCCTGGTTGATCCTTTATGGCTACTTCATCGTGCGAATCAAATGAAGTGTCTGTATAATGGGGTTTTACGCCGTTTTCAACTGCTATGGTCATCTCGCGGCGGAAATAGGGCTTCATGACTTATGAGACTGTACTTAGAGTCAATAGGAAGTAAATCCACGTACATTTGTATGTCTAACATACATCTAGCTTAAGATTAGAGGAGTTAATAATTTTTCAAAAGGCAATATAGTCTTCATTGTTCATCAAACCATATGTTGTTGGTACTCATTTGAATCGTCTCATCGAGACGATTCAAATGAGTACCCACAACATGAGATGTGGAAGTGAAATATAAAAAAGTTAGAATGTCTTCATCCCTTCTTATTTCTTGCTCTGGCCTAAAGGAAATCAGATCCATATCTATGGATATGTGGCTTACTATTGTATGAAAGTGTGACCATCGTGAAACGTGTATTATTGGGGACATTTGGAATGCTAATTCTAATTTATTGGTACACTTTATAAAGTGAAAGGAAAGATAAAAGTCGGAATTACACAAATCTCGCATTAACTTTATTACAGAGAATATCCGGTGAGGTGAAGAGGCATGCGATAACTAGCTGACTGCCTTAACCCTTTCCCAAACGACACCAGTCTTGGGTAATCCAATATGAAAGTAGCTGCAGACGACGAAATGGTTGTAAATAAAGAACGAATTTGTGTGTAAAATAGCAAAGAAACTTTTAATGCAAAAGTCCAAAATGCTGATTATCAGCATTTTCTTCTTTTCACTAAATATTTTCTCAAGCATTTGTCATTAGGGATATGAAAGCCATGTCTTGCTTGAGAAAGGGTTAAACACCAGTCTTCACATCACGAGTGTGCTACAGGACATCACAATTAACCATTTACCACACAGTGACGCCTATTGACTCCCCACAAGATAAAGGCTTTAGAAAACATGATGGAAAATGAAGAAATTGCTTGTGACAAGCAAGTTCTTCATTTCCCATAATGTTTTCCATACAAAATGACCAAAAAATGTAAATTTTTATTCACTTGAAATTTGTCGTCTGCAACATCTTTGAATTTGGACTAGTTTGAAATTTCGTCGTCTGGTAATGGGTTAAACATTTCCCCAAACACAAAATGCTGGACTGATCCAAATAGCAATAAATTGTGAGATAAAAATAGAATGGGTTTACCGTAATGTTTTTATAAACCGTCGGTGCTGTTTCAAAATTTCTTAGCTATGGCTTGATTCAAGACGTAGTTACGAGGTATTATACGAGGGACGGTCGGAAAGTAGTTGGACTTTTGACTAGTTCTCTAAAACCATTTAATTTTTTAACAAAATTCTTTCTACACTGTTTAAAGAAATTATCCATCTATGTCTATGCATTTTTGCCATATTCGTAGGAGCTTTACTATTGCCACTATTAACCATGACGTAGACCCACTGTATTAGGTACTGTGTAACCACCGGTATCAAAGGCGCCCTGGTCTCAAATTTCTTCTCAGCAAGCATTTTCATCAGACACAAATAAAAGTCGTGTGGGGTAGGACCTGGGCTATAAGAAGAGTAAAACAATTTTTGTCATGGGTGATATTTGATAATCTCCACTGTAGATGCGGTGGTATGGGAGCGTGCGTAATCGTAAAGTAGAAAACATTTTTCTTTGCTAATCTGGGACGCGTTTACTTCAGCATTTATTCTTTGTTTTTTTCTCTGAATTACTTCAGAATTGTACTTAGCAATGACAGTTTTTACCATTTGACATGAAATGACTAACTATCAGACCTCGTGAATCCACAAAAGCAACAAACATGACTACCAGCCGAATGTAAAAGCTTAATCTATTTAGAGGTGGGGAACCAGCTCGTTTCTATGACTGCTGTGACTGAGTTTTTATCCCAAGTTCGGAATTATGAACCATTATTCAATCTTCAGTGATAATTTAGTTCAAAAACTTAAATTCTTCGGGATTAAAATGACTAGACTGTACTTTTGTTTTGGTTACCCTTGTTGTTCCTCTAACAAATAGCCTATGGTACATAAAACCCCTATCACATAAAAGTGGACAGAATATTGCATATATTCAACTTTCTTTGAAAATAAACTGACCACATTATTGGCAAATGGATGTAGATTTTACCAATATATAATGTGTTTATACAGCTGCAAATGGAGAGACAGCAGCACGAAAAGTCCAACTACTTTCCGACCGTCCCTCGTAACAACACCGGCGAAATATTGTTTTGTCCGAAATTACGTCACTATTTACTTAATAAAATCGATCCCTATTCAAATACATGTATGTTGCAGATGACAATATCAAGCGAATGGAATTTTCATGTTTGACTTTCTGTGTGGAAAACATTGTGGGAAATGAAGAAATTGCAGATCACAAGTAATTTCTTCATTTTCCACAATGTTTTCCGATACGATTATATTTCTTTGAGTAAAAAAGTCATTGTGTGGGTATGGGTTAAATGACCGTGATGGCTCATCTAATTATCATAATTCTATAATGCAATATCGTGTAGTTACATGTAATTGTCGATCTTGTCTATGGTAAAATATCTTCTTTCTCAATATTTTCAAGTATATAGCAATTTTCAAAATATTATTAGGATAGCATGTACAATTACTATTTCGCCTCATAACACACAATAAAGAAAGTACGTTAACCGTTTAAACATTTTGTGAAAACTGATTTTTTAGCGATTCAATGGCAGATAACCCACTAAAATTCCTATCGTATGCGGGATTAATACATGATTTTAAAATCAGAACCATCTGCTGATTATTTACTATTATATCTAATATAATTTGAGTTTTTCCATACATGTGATTAATATTATAATTAATTTTATGGTGAAAGCAAACGCTATCAGGCCTATTTTTATTGTAGCTTAATGATTCTTTTGATAGTTTAAAACAGCTAAGGTTCCAGAATCTTAAAAATCGATTGATTATGCCATGCATAAAAGTCGTTGATGATATTCATAAAAATATCCCCCACCCTATAATCACAGAAACTGTTGAAAGCAGTCCATATGGCAATTGTCATTTTTTTTAAATTGGTTTGAAGGAAAATATTTACAATTTTACTTTTGCACATGAAGCAACATTATTTTACTTTTAACTACCTTGAAAATGGATCGGAAAGATTCGAGACATTGTGTGGTTTAATCGAGGAATGTGATAGAAAACAATGGACTGTCTATCTCACTTTGTAAATTTGAAAATCGGAAATGTCTTTAAGGACAGATCCTCCAGTTGTTACTGCGCAACTTACTGCGCATATCCTAAATAACGAAATAAAGCTGTTTCAGTAATTGGTCTTTTTCAGCAAATGTATTTCTTACATTTAGTTTATGTTTGGTTGATGAATGACAAGACCCTTTTCGGTTTTTTCAATTTTCTCTGTTTGGTCAATTAAAGTGTAATAGTACTCGGATGGTACATTTCGCTTTCTGTTACGTGTTCAAAATGTGGCGTTAGCGATAGGAAACGGAGCAACAAAAGCATCGTGGTGTCTTTATGAGATAGTCTGCTTCAGATGGACACAAAAGATGACACGTTTTATTATCTAAAGCTGGTAATAAGGAAGAAAATGGATAAAAGTAGTGAAACAATTTCGGACAGAGCTGTAAAAAGTAAACCAAATTTTACTTATAACTAAGAAAAACGCTTGGTTTGATATATTTTTCTTTTTTTGTTTTTGTAGGTATGACCAAGCACTATGTCTATACCAAAAAAGAAAAAAATCTTACCGCTGGAATATTTTTTATTATCAGAAACGTTGCGAAAAAAGAGCAATTACAGCTACTTTTGAAAGAATGTTTTACTAAAAATTTCAAAATCATCACTAAATTTTCCCAAATTGATACTCATTTAGACAGAATAAAACATATTGAACACAATAAAGACTTATTTATGTAATCCTAGTCATTTCGAACATATTTTTTGTGGGTATTTAAGTGACACCTCATTTTTGCAATTTTAGACAAGGGTAGTCTCCCTTGAAATTCAATAACTTTTTAATTCGCTTGGTGACCTATAATTTTCAAGTCATTTTTTTACTTCTCATATATTTAAATATCAGTACAGAAAAAATAAAAAAAATCTTACCGTGGGAAATAAATGGAGGATCTGTCCTTAACACTGCTTTACAATCACAGTGTATAGTCCACTGTCCGCACTAACTTCCGCTTGCGAGTAAGAAAACGAGTCAAAAAGGAGACTGAAGCCCGAAAAACGGGCAAATAGTTCATAATAGATTGAATAGTGTTGGATTTATCTCGTATTATGGTGGAGGGTAGATATGAAAATATCACTCATGGCGTATGTCTATGGAAAGAACTATATTTTCCGACAAAACTACAATTGCTCACTTAATTTTTCTCCAAATCGTCATTTGGATTGACTTCGAGCAAAGATTCCAACGCTTAATATCTCATATAAGAACAAATCCTTTTAATACGTTGAAGAATATTCATCTATGCTCCAAAATATTACACGACGCCGTGTGTTAAAACATCAGTTTAATAAAATATTGACGATGAAACTGTCACTGGTGTTGCCTGCTCGCTGTACGGTTGCTTGCTACCTCATAGTACTGTTGCTTGCGAGCACAATCCCAAAACACGTACGGTTGCTTGAGAGCAAAATGTATTGTTATTTTGTAAACTTTTCATTTTGAATATCGATTGATAGTGATCTTAGTGTCTAAATTCGCATGCATAAAACGTTTTACATATACAATGCATTGAAATGTTTTGGGAGTGGGTAAATAAGCCAAATTTGTAAAAATAAATGCGACGTTTTGTGTTTATAAAGATGTTTTATTTTGTTTACAAAATGATCCTCATAATCTTTAATGATCTTATATATACAAAATTTTGCATATTATCGAAGTTAATTTCATGTTAAATTTGGACTTTAATCGATATGGTAGACGGAATGCGCTATTCAAACACATGGTTAATAAAACATTTCTTTTTTGCAGGTTGAGAATAAATAAGGAAACATATGTCTGTATCTATTGTGATTCGGGATCGAACCAGTTATGTGAATTGATAGACCATATAATTATTAAACATCCTGACCAAAACCTGAAAATGAAGATCATCAACAAATCAGAGCAACTTGTGAAGTTTTTTTTTTTCAATTTAATACCAAAGGATCTAAAATTGGTTCATCTATTATTCATTATTTACCTTCATCTAAAAAACTTTGTAAGAGTTCCAACCTGAGTCCATTCGCATACTCAGGCGCCTCTAGATGCACCCTAAAATTTCGAAAATATTGAGGAAAGGGAAGAAACTGCTGATTACTTGTATTTTACTTTTTCTTCAATTACAAAGAACTTTCAATTTTGCTGTCTGATATATCCCCTTTGAATTTTGAACAGTCAGTAATTCTGTTGTGCTGGAAAGGGTTACATGTAAGTTTAACCATGACTGTAAATGTATTTTCCTTGGCTTTCAGACTGTAGTTTTGACATGATTTGGTTTTCTTAAAAGACTTAATACAAAAAAAATTAACTTAATGTTATCAAAGCTAAAGCATCTGTGTTATTTCATTTTTAAGGTCTTCGGTTGCGTTTTAAATTTGCTCCATGAAGGCGGTTGTGTCATTCTGCAGTTAGAACAAGTTTCCGTTGCCGTAATTCTACAAGGAATCTACGCATTCTGGACCTCGTAAGGTTAGATGATCACATTCAATGCCATTTTGAAAACTGTAAATGCCGAATTCCCAGTATCACTTATTACATTGTTACATCATGCTGTTGACCTTATTGTTGTTATGATCCGTTCATATAAAAAAAATGAAAAAAGCAGCAAATAGAACTCCGTACGGTCAAAACTATGGGAAAAGACTGCAGAGGGAAAATAGTTCTGTGGTCTTTGATCAGTGTTTATCTTTATTCATGTTTGATCTTTGAAACAGATTGGCTTTTTTGGCTGACACACGAGCATGAAGGTTATTACAATACCTTTTATTCCCCCATTTTCTGAAGAGTTACATAATACATTTGAAATACAAGCAAAGATTAACAAAAATACAATTGCGTAATTATATAAAGGATATTGACCGAGATCTTTTTATCAAATATTTATTGTGTTTCACCGATGATGCATTGAAACAACTTTTGTCTGGCGCACCGTACAAACAGCTTGCCAGTTTTAATGCTATTTGCTGTATAATATTTTATGAATGTATGGTTTTGTATTGATATTGCCTACTGGAGCAGTTCCATTGCGGACCAGCTGCAAGAACTATTTGTATGCATTATCACGTACATAAAAAGATAACAAAAAATAATATTGTTTTCATATTTGACTTTACATTACATCACTTCACTTTATCGCTGTATATATATGTTTATAGATCTTCTTCTTCTTCTTCTTCTTCTTCTTCTTCTTCTTCTTCTTCTTCTTCTTCTTCTTCTTCTTCTTCTTCTTCTTCTTCTTCTTCTTCTTCTTTCTTCTTAACCTTCTACTCGTTCTTAGCATTGTTTTGTTCCTACGCAATTGTGCTCTTGATGTAATTCACGTACAGACGTTAAGCTTCTAAAATAGTCTTATTTTTATAGACAAATAACATGTGACTGAGCTTATCGTTAATCAATGTCTCATACTTCGGACAGTTTAAAACTTCTCTTTTCAAACACAATGCTCTGGCTATTATTTTCATTTCAAAAAGTCTTTTGGTAATCTCTGGGCTAAACGCCAACATAAAGCAGGAGCTAAATTCATATGAACGGTCCTAAAAATTTCAAAGTCTCTGTCACGTAACAATCTTTCAGACCAGCTCATAGATCCATGCCTTGTTATAGTTTGTTTACAAATCCTTTTTCACAATGTTTTCTCTGGAAAATAACCTGAGTAGAGAAATTCAGATAGGTAAGACTATTTGTTTAATATTCTAGTGATGTCTTTGGCAAAGCCGACATTGATTAAAGACACTTTGCTAATAAAATGGTACATTCTTAAAATGAAGAGTCTGTAAGCCACGACATTTGGTTTTAGTCTGCAGAGTGACCCTAGGAAAAGCAACTTCTGTAAGTCAATGTAATTTTCGATGGACGTAAAACCTAATAAACCCTTCACCATATCCGACCGCGTATTCTGGGGGTAAATCCTGTATTCGTTTTAGGCAAAAATGATGTGTGCTTTGCAGGCTTGGGAAAATATTCAAGTAAAAGAAGAAAATGTTGATATCCCATACTTTCTCCTTTCTCTTAAACGTTTTTGGTTCTATAATAAGCATATATCATGGACAGGATATTTAAAATTTGAGCAGTGTGAATGTCTGGGAAATGGCTAGTCGAAATCAAAATATAGCTGTCTATCGGTATGACTGTTTTAGAAGCATATTTTAGATTGAACTAGTCTCGCCCTTCTATAACAAATGATTCATCCATGATCTGAAACACAGTCAGTTATATAGTTTTTTTTCTCAAATAATATTTTATAACATCGAACTGGCCCCGATTTCTCGAAAAAAAACTTAAGTATATTCTCATGAGAACATGCTCAACTTCAAAGGGATACTCTCCAACGTTGAAGGGTATTCGATTGAAGTTCACGCGGATTTCGTACGATTTGAGCACGGTCCTCAGATTTGAGCATGAGAACGTATTTAAGTTTTTTCGAGAAACCGGGTCCTGGTGTTCTATCTCAAAGCTGTTCTATTTAGACTATGTATCTAGAGAATTATATAGATCATAGATACAATGTATTGTTTCAATGCAGATTTGAAATTTTGACCATTAACGAAGTAAGAATCAACTTTTTAAAACAGTTCTTTTGTGCGAAGGTTCTCATATCGTCCTTCAAATATTCCTTTGAAAACTAATTGCTTAAAAACTATTTTCATAATAATTTTGTGACAAGAAAATGCTACTGAGCTCTCATGTAACCGTACAATGGCATCGCAAGCAACCGGACTAAAGCTTTCACAGATTGAGCAAGCAACCGTACAGTGAGGCGACAACACCAGTGGCATTTGATAGTCAATATTTCTTAAACCAATGCGTCCATGTATGTTATTCTTTAGTTATCTGGTTCTAAGATGATATATCTTTAAAATATCAAAAGTATGCGCTCGTATATAAGTTGTAAAGCTTTGAAATCGATGTTTGAAATCAACGAATATGATATTTTCGAAAATTTTAAGTGAGCAATCGCATTTTGTCGGAATATGTAGCTTTTCTCAAAGGATATTCTCAGTGAATAATCTAGTTTATGTACATAGAGCCCATGCATGTAAAATTTCCTTCACATTTCATGTCAATATTAACTATTTACCTGTTTCTTTGGCTGCAATCTAAACCTCGACTCGTTTCCTTACTCGCAAGCGGAAGTTAGTTCGTACAGTGGACTATACACTGTGACAATGACCATCGACAAAAGTTCTTGTCGAATTTTGGACAAACCCGTCAAAATATAACATTTTGCAACAAGCAAACAAATTGACATGTATTTTACTAGAGGGGCGACACCCTAAAGGTTTCACGGGTAATATTGAGTGAGAATCATCTTTCGAGCCTTCCACCTACTTCCGTGTTCATCTTATCGATTAACCACGAGATTGGGTCTAAAAAGGAGTTTTAACGATGATCACTTCGGTGACAACAATTCCGGTAATATCTGCAATTGAATTCTGCCCTTTGCGACTTAAGTAACCAAAGGAAAACATTTTTCCCATAATAAATTCAATTCTTTAATCTATACATTCAAGGCCTCTGGCCCATTATAAAATGTATACAAAATAACAATACAAGTGGTGTCCTATCCTGAAAATGTACATGTTTAAATTTATACAAAAACTTCATATCCTGTTTTATTGTTTGAAACGACGTTTATTCTGTTAAAATCCATTTGCAGACCTGTAATGTTGTGCGCTTTTCTCTTTTCACACAATTTTTTCTAGTATATTTGTTTAAGATTGGTATACATTCGTTTCTGTAGCATCTGAAAATCTCGACCAGTCCATACGTTTTTACAGGCATGCAAGTAATATATTAGAGTGAGCCAATCAACAATAAGAAATTTCTAAAGAAATGACGATTCTACTAACAATTACATCCAGTCTCAAGAAGATCTATCGCTATAAGAAAACATTGAAAACATTTCTTGTACGTAATAATTGCAGGCTAAACTACACAAGTCCTCAGTCAAACCTCATTTCTGTTGTTCCCATCTTCAAACGCTAAATAAAGAAATTTTGATAACTTTTGAAGTACGTACGTTTCTGTGTTTGACATGACATTGTCGGTCGGTCGGTCGGTCGGTCGGTCGGTCGGTCGGTCGGTCGTCGATCGGTCGGTCGGTCGGTCGGTCGGTCGGTCGGTCAGTCAGTCGGTCGGTTGGTCGGTCGGCCGGTCGGTCAGTAAGTCAGTCAGTCAGTAAGTCAGTCAGTCAGTCAGTCGTTCAGTCAGTCAGTCAGTCAGTCGGTAGGTCATTCGGTCGGACGGTCGGACGGTCGGTGGGTCGGTCGGTCGGTCGGTCGGTCTGTCGGTCGGTCGGTCGATCAGTCGGTCGGTCGGTCGGTCGGTCAGTCAGTCGGTCGGTCGGTCGGTGGGTCGGTCAGTCAGTCAGTCAGTCGGTTAGTCAGTCAGTCGTTCAATCAGTCAGTCAGTCCGTCGGTAGGTCATTCGGTAGAACGGTCGGACGGTCGGTCGGTCGGTCGGTCTGTCGGTCTGTTGGTCGGTCGGTCGGTCAGTCGGTTGGTCCGTCAGTCAGTCAGTCAGTCAGTCAATCAGTCAGTCAGTCAGTCAGCAGTCAGTCAGTAAGTCGGTCAGTCAGTAAGTCGGTCAGTCAGTCAGTCGGTCGGGTCGGTCGGTTGGTCGGTCGGTCGGTCGGTCGGTCGGTTCGGTCGGTCGGTCGGTCAGTCAGTCAGTCAGTCAGTCAGTAGTCAGTCGGTCAGTCGGTCAGTCAGTCAGTCGGTCAGGTCAGTAAGTCTCGGTCGGTCGGTCGGTCGGTGGAGACCTAAATGAAGGTTGTCACAAGAGTTGCTGAAAGTTTCAAAAAATCGTGGGATGGGTCTCCGAACGGTTCGAATCGCGGCTATATATGACAAAATGGTGAAATATATTATTCATTCCATGATTCGAACACGTTCTTTTACATTTCACTCATTCTTTATTTAGTCAGGTAGTTCATATTCTTGTACGCGAACCCGTTGCTTTCGTTGCAAATTTTACATGAAACTTTTTGTAGACACTCCACATTCGGTCGGACGGTCGGACGGTCGGTCGGGTCGGTCCGGTCTGTCGGTCGGTCGGTTGGTCGGTTGGTCGGTCGGTCGGTCGGTCGGTCGGTCGGTTGGTCGGTCGGTCGATCGATCGGTCGGTCGGTCGGTCGGTCGGTCGGTCAGTCAGTCAGTCGGTCGGTTGGTCGGTCGGCCGGTCGGTCAGTAAGTCAGTCAGTCAGTCAGTCAGTCAGTCAGTCAGTCACTCAGTCAGTCACTCAGTCAGTCTGTCAGTCGGTCGGTTGGTCGGTCGGTCAGTCAGTCAGTCGGTCGGTCGGTCAGGTCGTCAGGTCAGTCGGTCAGTCGGTCGGTCGGTCGGTCGGTCGGTCGGGGAGTCAGTCAGTCAGTCAGTCAGTAAGTCGGTCAGTCAGTCAGTCAGTCAGTAAATAGGTCAGTCAGTCAGTCAGTCAGTCAGTCAGTCGTCGGTCGGTCGGTCGGTCGGTTCGGTCGGTCGGTCGGTCGGTCGGTCAGTCAGTCAGTCAGTAAGTCGGTCAGTCAGTAAGTCGGTCAGTCAGTAAGTCGGTCAGTCAGTCAGTCGGTCGGTCGGTCGGTTGGTCGGTCGGTCGGTCGGTCGGTCGGTCAGTCAGTCAGTCAGTCAGTCAGTCAGTCGGTCAGTCGGTCAGTCAGTCAGTCGGTCAGTCAGTCAGTCAGTCGGTCGGTCGGTCGGTCGGTCGGTCGGTCGGTCAATAAACGGCTATGTGGAGACCTAAATGAAGGTTGTCACAAGAGTTGCTGAAAAGTTTCAAAAAAATCGTGGGATGAGGTCTCCGAACGGTTCGAATCGCGGCTATATATGACAAAATGGTGAAACATATTATTCATTTCATGATTCGAACACGTTCTTTACATTTCACTCATTCTTTATTTAGTCAGGTAGCTCATATTCTTGTACGCGAACCCGTTGCTTTCGTTGCAAATTTTACATGAAACTTTTTGTAGACACTCCACAACGGGAAGTGTTTCCGTGTCGTAGTGTACAAAGTTCCGTCAAAAATGGATTTGCTCCTTTGCTTGCATTGATTCTGTTTAAGTAGGATAGACAGGTACATGGAATGTGTTTCTGCATACTTGTAGACCATTAGTGTACTGCTAGGATGTATTTTAATGAATTTCTCAGGAACTAGTTGCGGTCTCGTGACTTTTGATTGAGGTTGTGTCACATGCAGATCCCGAAAGAGATGGTAAATTGCAAGGTTGGCTGTGTTCACGAGAGCTTGATTGAAGCTGATGGTTCTATTGATACCACTTTCTTGGTAGTAAACTAAAAACCAAGAAATGATCTATCGGGCAGACTAAGTAATATGTGTCACAGAGACTTATGAGAGAAGCTAGAAGCTGCAAAATGGGCCCATTTTACTATATATTTAATATTCCCGTTTTGTTGAGGAGTCACATCTTATTGCGCCGATTTAAAACAAACTGTTTCCAACAAGAAAGATGCGCTTATGTACAAGGAATGAAACAAGAAAATCAGTCGTGACAAAGTATATAAAGTTGACATAAAAAGATACCTGGAAATAACGAGACGAAGGTCACATTAAGATTGTGAAAATATCTCGTGAGCCTTTGTAGTTTAATTGGTTACGTTGAATGTTGCACTGATATAGATTGTACAAATAGAATACACATAAACTTTGCTGCTCCTCAGCAAAAGCCTCGTAACTGCAGATTTAAACAAGCTGTAGTTACGCGGGTTTTGATAAAAAGCGACGAGATGCTATCAAAGTGTACATTTCCGTGCACGTAATTACACGATGCGTCCGGTTTCCGTGACTTCCAGTTTGTTTATAAATATCGAGATAGTCAGTAAGTCTCGTTCTGATAAGGTATTGTCCAGCAAGATTAACCCCGGACATCTGCATATCGTCCTTTGACAGCCAGAAGTGGCTATCAGCAATTAAAATTTAACTGCTGATAGCCACTTCTGGCTGTCAAGGGACGAATTATGTAATGACCCCACTTCGGCTTTGTTTTGTTAAGACGCTCAACTAACGGACTTTGCGCATGAAAATTAAGTTGTCCCGGGTTAACCTTGCTGGACAATATTTGCTTTAAAGTCCATGCCGTTAATGAGCGCCGTATATTGTACCTTTATTGTGCACATCCTGCAGATGCGATGTTTTGTTGCACCAAAAATGTTTGATGTATTAAGATGGTTATTTATCAAAGTACAACTGCAGTCTAAAGAACTGAGCAAAATGTCATGGATATTACACTACATTGTAGCAAACGACATCCCTACGCTTGACCAACTGAGAAGGGCCTTGTTGGAACTAAAACAATACTTCCACGAGAAGTACTTTTATATGATCAATGAGCATAAGAATTAGACCTGAGGCAGCTATAGATGGTAGACATGTCCGACAAGCTATTCCGATTTTGAAATACATTTTTGTAGGCAAACGCCATATAAGTTCAAGTAAGTCCGGAAATAAAGGTCAAAATCTAGATATTTTTTAGAAATAATACAGACAACAAACGAATGAAATAAACAAATTTTTGAAAAAATCATAAAAATCTATAGGACAAAATTGATGTATAATTATCGTTTAGTCCTGAAAAGGGGCTTAAAGTAACGCCTTACATCTAATAAGAACAGAAACCCCAAAATATGTATGTGATGTTATGAACGCGCAATTGTATAAAACTGCAAGCTCACGTGTTTAGTTAGATCCACGAAGCTGAAGTGTTTTATGTCAAAAATTGCATATTTTTGGAAATAGATATACATAAAAGACTTTGGTAAAACTCCCTCGATGTATTAAGTAAGCAATATATCCTGGTAATAATTCAAGAAAGAAATGTATAGGCCATCTCTCTTATTAGAGAATTACAGCCACTTGTATCAGTTTCACATGAATAAAATGACGCCAAACAGTGGTAAGTGCATACACACTTACATTTGTCTTGCTCTAAATCATCAATTTCCATATTGAGGAAATCAGTTTCGCATAACAATTACGCTCTTACAGTCGAAAATGGAAAATTGTAATGACATTTCATATTATCGAAAATATGGTAGCGAAACAAATGTGGTACGAAACATTACATTTTCTACAGTAATGACCAAGTATTCTGAAAAGCTGGAGCTTTGTCCCTTAAGTTTTTCGGAACACTCGGTCATTACTGTAGTAAATTAAAAGTTTCGTACCAATATGTTTCGCTACCATATTTTCAATAATATAACATATCATTACAATTTACCATTTTCGACGGTAAAGGTGTATTTATTACGCGAAACTGATTTCCCCAAGATGGAAATCGATTATTAAGAGCAAGACAGTCGTAAGTGTGTATGCAGTAACCACTGTTTGCGTCATTTCATTCATGTGTAGCAGAAAAAAGTGCTGTAATTCACTAATAAGTGCGCTGACCTATACATTTTCTTTTTTAATTATTACCAGGACATGTTGTTTAATACAATGAGGGGGTTTTATCAAATCCTATTATTTAGAACTTGAAATATTTCCAAAGATATGCAAATTTTGGCATAAAACACTCCAGCTTCGTTGATCTAACTGAACACGTGAGCATGCTGTTTTATACATTTACGCGTTTACAATATCACATAATTTGGGTTCTTATTAAATGTCAAACGTTACTTTAAATCTGTTTTCGGGACTAAACGATGAATATACAGCATTTTATAAGCAGTTTAGTGACCTTGGACAGGTGCAAGAAATTGTGCATTTTTTCGATGTAGGGGTATGTGATACGAATGCCTATAAAATTTAAACAAGATCGCTGACCATCCATTTTTATTTTATTTTTCAATTGGTAATAACATGTAATTTCAACATACTAAATGTAAATAATTTCTATTATTAGGAAAAAAATTAGGAAACTGGAGCATTTCCCCTTAAGGACAGATTCTCTAGTTGTTACTGCGCAACTTACTGCGCATATCCTAAATAACGAAATATAGATGTTTCAGTAATTGGCCTTTTCAGCAAATGTATTTTTTACATTTAGTTAATGTTTGGTTGATAAATGACAAGACCCTTTTCGGTTATTTCCAATTCCTCTGTTTGGTCAACTAAAGTGTAATAGTACTCGGATAGTACATTTGGCTTCCTGGTACGCGTTCAACATGTGGCGTTAGCGATAGGAAACGGAGCAACAAAAGCAAAGTGGTGTCTTTATGAGCTAGTCCGCTTCAGATGGACACAAAAGACGACACTTTTTATTATCTAAAGCTGGTAATAAGGAAGAAAATGGATAAAAGTAGTGAAACAATTTCGGACAGAGCTGCAAAAAGTAAACCAAATACTTATATCTAAGAAAAACGATTGGTTTGATATATTTTTCTTTTTTTTAAAGGTATGACCAAGCACCATGTCTATACCAAAAAAAAACTAAAAAAAATCTTTCTGCTGGAATATTTTATATTATCAGAAACGTTACAAAAAAGAGCAATTTCAGCTACTTTTGAAAGAATGTTTTACTAAAAATTTCAAAATCATCACTAAATTTTCCCAAATCAATACTCATTTAGACAGAATAAAATATATTGAACGCAATGAAGACTTATTTATGAAATCCTATTCATTTCGAACATCTTTTTTGTTGGTATTTAAAGGTGGGTTCACACTGACGAATTTTCCTTACGAATTGGTCATTCGTAGGCCATTCGCGAATATTCGTAAGCAACTCGCTCGCATCCGTAAATAACTCGTAAGTTTGAAATGCCTTCTTTCTCAACGCCAGCTGCTGAATGATTTGAAGATAATATCTTATTGTTTACAACCAAAAAATTAAAAGACAAAGTAAAGAAATCGTGCATACTCATAGATTTCGATTTGAGTGGTCCATTCGGAAGGCCTATCGTATTTTACACGTAAGTATTCGTAAAGAACTCTTTAACATTCGTAAATAACTCGCAATATATGGCCAAAAATGTCCCATGAGATTCAATTTGAAATCATATTAAGATCATAATTATGATAGTCGATCTAAGTAAAAACAAAGTATTTATTATAAATGCTCGTTAATTTGATATGAACACAGACACGGCCACTAATCCCTCTTCTTAATCTTCAAGTCAAAGAAACGCGAGCGCACAAAACAAAGCTTTAAGGTAGAATATTCGTAATATGGCCGTTTTGAGAATTATAAAACATCGGATCTTTTTTCGAGCGGCATCGTCACGTATCCGAACCTATTCGGGCGCGGTCGTAAACATTCGGCGGTGGAAAGTTCCACCGCCGAATGTTTTCGACTTCGCCCGAATAATTCCAACATCGCGCGAATGTCCTTATGGGTGGACTAACTTAATCGGGTTAATTTACAGGCACTTACAATAGCTTCGTATTCGTATTTGGAATTCCGACGTAACAAGAAATCTTGGTATGTTCGTTAATGGATTTTTGTACAAATGAATGAGCCTAATTAGGTTAGTCTACATGTTTATTTGTAGTGAATTATTGCTAATGAACCTACACGTGAGATTACTGACACCCCTAGAACACGTGATTTTATTGTTGTGAAACATGAACGTGACCAATTTATCGCTGCTTTTCAACGAAAACTTCGTAACTGCAGCTTAAAACAAACTGCAGTTACGAGGTTTTCGTTGAAAAGCGATGTTATATATTTACCCTTTGTTAAACGACGAATTTATGGGGCCTAATTTGAAACTGATACAGACGACAAAATACGCGATATATGGATATAATGTAAGATTTGAGTTCAATATAGCACATAACGTATTTAGGCAAATGAGGAAAATGCTAGTAAACGACATTTTCTTTTTTCATCAATTATTTAAAAAGTCTTTGTTACTAACTTTTCACTATTTCAGATAAGAAAGTCAAAACAAGACCTTGTTTTGGAAAGGGTTGATTCATAACGACGACTTCTAAAGTCAGAGACCACTTTTTTCTTTGTTCTGTGTTACCACGCGTTTTGTTTTAAATTGCAATATGCAAGATATCTTTTTCTATCCCCAACCTCAACCCAGGTTTCCATTCAGGTTTTTTTTAAAACCGCCGTGTAAAAATTGCATGTTGAAGTAGAAGATAGGCCATCGCTTGACAATGAGGCATCTGTATTAATTTTGTAATCACCAACATCCAGATTTCTAATAAAAAACGTTTGTCCGTCTGACCAGTTCGATCAGGACAATATACCATCATGCTTTGTTTTACGTATTAGATAGAGACTATACAGTAGACCATGTAGATACTACGCGAAATAAGCATTCAAATTGCGCGCAGCGTATCTGACTTAGTGTTCGCTAGCGGTTCATTGGGGATGGGATGTGGTTATGTATAGACGTCACATAAACTAACCGGCAGTCTCGTTTATGCGAAATATAGAGACGAAATTTTAAAATATAGTGCGATTCCATTGGTCCAAAGAATAGGTCGAACACTAAACTACATTTCGCCGTGTACATTCGAAAATGTGTATATTCCTACAACGCCAACGATTTTGATGTTAGTATTATAAATTATTTTACATAAAGGAAATGAACTTGTTTCATTCAGGCTTACAAAAATGTTCGAATTTCCAAAAAGCGCACCTAAAATGTATTTTTTTCAAAAAAGAATTATGGCTCTGAAAGAAAAAATCATGGCCTAAAATCAAGGTAGGCCTAATCCACTCATAATGAGATTCGCGCGACGTCGGAATTATTTGGACGACGTCGAAAACATTCGACGGTGGAACTTTCCACCGCCGATTGTTTACAACCGCGCCCGAATAGGTTCGGATGCGTAACGACGACGCTCAAAAAATGTTTTATGAATCTCAAAATGGCCACATTACGAGTATTCTACCTTAAGATTAATATAAGTTTGTTGAACCAGAAAAAATGCGTTCTCATGTACTTCCTCTTGTATATCCTTTTCTTGCTATCATCATTTTTCTCACATTCTGCTGCTTTTAAACAAAACGCTCGTATCTACAGCTTGTTTAACCCTTTTCGAAACAGCAAATTTTCAAAATTTCCATTTCAAAATCTGCTGCAGACGACAAATGCACCTTGTTTAAGATAGAATTTGTGTATAATATAGCATGGAAAATATTGAGACAAAAGGAGAAACTGCTGGTAATCAGCAGTTTCTTCTTTTGTCTCAATGTTTTCCCAGGCCTTTTCTATCAGGGACGTCAAAACCAGGTCTTGTTTGGGAAAGGGTTAAAAGCGACGATCTGCTAGTTTTAGTATATCAATTAGTTATGTGACTTCAATACGAATAATGTTTTACTACAAACTAATAAAAGAAAAGCAAGAACGCAAATTTGTACAGGCTGATCTTATTCAACAGTTCGTGTATTTCGGTGTTTATTAACCCTTTTCCAAACGACAAAAAATAGGGTCATCCAATTTGAAACCTGCTGCAGATGACAAAATGGTTATTGATAAAGATATGATTGATGTACAAAATAGCATAGAAAATATTGAGGCAAAAGGAGAAAATGCTGGTTATCAGCATTTTCTTCTCTTGTCTCAATGTTTCATCAAGCCTATTTAATTAGGGACGTCAAAACCAGGTCTTGTTTGGGAAAGGGTTAATTTATGTCATTGAGGGAATGGTCTACGTTAGGTTGGTCATCATTTCTCATTAAAGCAATATGCCCTTACTGACCGATCACGTAGTTTATCATTTAACTTGATTTCTGACGCGTTCTGCTTAATGAAGCGCTCGGTAATGAACAGGTCTTAGATTTTCTAGGGGAGGGCGTAAAGATATCCGGTACTTCCTGAATATTGCTGATTACTTCGAAAACGTCGTAACTACTGCTACAGCTTGAAGATGCTGTAGTTACGTTATTTTCGAACGTAACCGAAGATATGCTATGCTATAAATCGAGTTTGATTTATCTTTTTTTAATAAATCAATCAAATTATGCAGTTTGTGGAAGTACGCTCTTAATATGTTTCACTGCTACATGTACATCGAAATCAATTATTCATGTAAAAGGTAAACTTGTTTAAATCAACTTATTTAATTTCAATACAAAAACTTACAAGTGGTAGAAGGTTTTATGATCAACGATGGATAACCCACTTGACTTTTTTGGAAAGGTTCACATCGAAATATCGTCCGTTTCAAGATAATTTTCTTTAATCTAAAATGCAAATCTTTTTTTCTTGAATGGGGGAGTTTCAAGAAACCATTGAATTCGGTGCACAGCGAGTTAGGACCGGGAATCGCCATCTCAAAGGCGATTATGGTACACTTTATCTCGTCAAAATCTGTAGAGTATAAGCTGAGAAATTATAAATTGAAAAAAAAAACTTCCTTGTAGCGGACCGTTTTTTGTGGGTTATCTACCGTCCTAAAACCACTGTATTATCGGTAATCTGTCGCACGTTAAGGTAATTTTGGACTGAGGGGTTACTTTTTATCCGCCCTATGATTTTTTTTATTTGTACATATTTTGTAAAGTAATATTTCCTAAATGAAATATAAAAGAATCAGGTAAGTTTCCTGACTTGTTTTCGTGCCAGAGTTATCTGCCCTTGACTAGTAATGACCATTTTCGAAAAATTACACTTAAGTCATATAGCAAGTTAATCTGAATGGATAATTTCAAATGTTATATCAATTTAGAGACTTCATATATGCACATATGTGATGAAATGATTGAAACAAATATTTTAAAACAATTTTCTGGAAAAAAATATTGGAAAAGATGAAAAATCACATTTTGTTTTAGAAAATTTTTGAGAAAAACTATTTTCAATTCGCCAAAAAATTACCCAATTAATATTTTTTGTTTTTGGATATTTTGAAGGTAAAACCAAGGGCTGTTTTTACAGAAAAAAAAAATCAGCACACCTTTCTAAGCAAATAAATAAGATATTAGACTTTATCTTACCCCACCCACCCTGTTTTAGCCTTATTATGTCAAAAATATTTCAGAAAAAAAATCTAACAATTTTCCAGCATGTGTTTACATTAAAAACAATAAAATACTTTATATAACATTCACCATCACAGAAAAGGGGAAAGTTTTGCTTTTAAAAATCGATGAAAATGTAGCATGGGCATTTGGTGCAGCAGAATAAACACAAAATTTGTAAGTCACATGGCTGCTCTCCAAACTTACCTAAATCAACTACTGTTTACCTCTATAGATATATCTGTCGTTATTCATAAAATGCCGAAACCTGACGTTCTTATTCGAGAAACTTTTGAAATCACCGGGAATCAAGAGAACAAAATGGGTATTTCCGACAAGTGCCTCTATGTTTTAAGGCTATTACAAAACTTCAAACACATCTGAGAAATTCGTTTTTTCCAAACAAATGCTATTCTAGAAACACTTTTATTTCAAGGAACTTATAGAAAATTGAGTTTCAAGATCAACATGTCGTCAAATGCAGTCTTAGAAAGATCCAACTAGACAACTTACATTTGCTACAGTAAATGAAGATGATATTTGCCAACGATATTGATCTCGAGCGGAGTGTCTATATGCACAGTCTGATCAGAATCCATGTTGGTCTAAAATGCCGTAAGATACCCTTTTCAAGATCAAGGCTCATTTATTTATTTTAATTTTCTGACAGGATTATTTCGAAAGAAATATACACACGTGCAATGGCAAATAAATTTGTGTTATAGATAGACTGGATTAAGTGTTATGTTTAGCTAACCCGTCGGTGTTGTTATAAATTCTCGTAACTACGGCTTGAATCAAGCCGTAGTTACGAGAATTTATAACAACACCCACGAAATATTATTTGTGTGTCCGACATTACGTCACGATTAACTGGATAAAATCGTTCTCTATTCTCTGTTTTGTACTTTGCAGGTGCGAAAAGCTGCCATAGCAACCGAGGCACAAGCATCTCGCCGATTTATTGCACAGAAAAAACGGGAGCACCATTTAGTAAAAATGTGTGTAGCTATGGTGGGTAAGTGAAACTCGTATTTTCGTTGGCTGCGTTCTACAATGCCGTAGCTTCAGCTAATTTAACCCATTACCACACAATGGCTCTTTTTGACTACCTATAAGATAATGGCTTTGGAAAATATTGTGGAAAATGAAGAAGTTGCTTGTAACAAGCAATTTCTTCATTTCCCACAATGTTTTCTGTACAAAATGACAACAAAGTTAAAAATTCATTGACTTGAAATTGTCGTCTGGAACGTCCTTGAATTTGGACCAGTCTAAAATTTTGCTGTTTGGGAAAGGGTTAACGACGTCTTCGAACGTAGCTACCTCTTTGCACTAAATCAGAATAAGCTTTTGGGTATCAATCTGGAACAAATGTGACTTTTTAGCTTCATAGAAAATTTTGGATCCACGCAATCTGATCAAGGTCCATGTTTGTCTCTCATATCTTTATAACGCTTCATAGCTTTTGTAAGATAAGACACTTAGTCCAGATTGGATTGCACTGAGATACAAAATGTAATGAGTCGAGATTTGGAAATTGTTCCCTTGTAGATCCAGATTTAAACACCCCTTCTAAATAAAATTCATTTTAAAGTCTACTTTCAGATCAGATTTATATGAAATTTGTCATTTCTGTCTCAACTTTAAGGCGTGTTTTTCGCTTATAAACAACAAATTCAAAACAAATGATGATATTTATATAGCCCGGCTAGACTGAACAGGAACATCTGCATATGTAATGACCCCACTTCGACAATGTTTTGTTAAGACGCTCAACTAACGGACTTTGCACACGAAAATTAAGTTGTCCCGGACTAATTTGGGTGGACAATACGCCTCAGAATAACCCATCTTTGTATCAAGGCATACTTTACAAAGTGAAATTTGAATGTTATGTCCCTTTAAACATCTTAGATAGCCTTAGCATGCTATTTTAGCTCAAAGATACCATGATTTCTGTGACATTAAATCACTAGTACCTTCGAAAATAAAATTTTATTGTTTAGAAAATAGTTAATTTTCATATTAAGTGTTTCAATAAGTCGTCGGTGCTATTGCAAAACCTTTTAACTCCAGTTTTGGTCAAGCTGGAGTTATGAGGTTTTGCATTAACGCCGACGAAGTGCTTTCATTATATTTCAGCTTTTTCTGGTTTCCTGGACACCGTACGCTATAGTGTCGTTTTACCAGGCGTTTGGACCGGGTACCAGGCTGAATCCCGTCATTACGTGCACTCCAGACTGGCCCAAATTCAAAGATGTTGCAGATGATAATTTCAATTGAATAAATTTAAATCTTTATGGTCTTTTCGGGTAGAAAAGATTGTGGGAAATGAAGAAATTGCTTTTCACAAGCAATTTCTTCATTTCCCAAAATGTTTTCCAAACCTTTTATATTTTGGGGAGTCAAAAAGACTCAATGTGCGTGATAACGGATGAAGGACGTCAGAACCATGCCTTGTTCTAGAAAGGCTAAACCAACTGTTTTCATTATGATTATCATTTCAGGCGCGTTTCTGGTTTCCTGGACGCCGTACGCTATAGTGTCGTTTTACCAGGCGTTTGGACCGGGTACCAGGCTGAGTCCCGTCATCACACGCATTCCAGCTGTAGTGGCGAAAACCAGCATTCTATGGGATCCAATCATTTACGCGATCAACAACGGAAGTCTCCGAGATCAACTTCGGAGCCTGTTCGGCTTGGCTCGGTCAGAATCGTCAGATAACGACGATACGGTAAAGAAACTTTTTTTCACAAAATTCTCAATAAAAGTAAAAAAGAATATTGATTTCTTAAAAATAATAGTAATGACAAATATAGACGAATACGACCTCATACAAAACACTTTTATTTATTTGTATATTAATTAAAAAAATGACTTGGGTTAGGGTTTCTTGTCGATCAAACCGTTTTTCATTGAGAGCACTTTTCATAACTAGACATTTCGTAGAATTCAACATGACTATTATAAACCCATATTAAGTTGGTTGACTTGCGAGTTACATCTACATGTATGAAGGGGAATCAAACATTTATTTTTAAGTCAGCGTGTTAGTACCCCAGCCGTCTCTCCCTAGCAGTAGTCATTTCATTATTTTCATCTTCTTAACTACGTTTGCATCTCTGGAATTCCTTCACTAAAAGGATAAATGACTCCCCTATCAACTGCAAACCATCGCTCTTCAACCTAATAATAATAAGTATGTGGTAGACTTAGCATCCAGGACTAGAAACCTTAGATTGCAACTGCCTGCTCCTTTTTATAGACCCAAACTTTAATATTCTGTGGGTGCCAATCTCAATGTACTGTATTTATCATAATTGTCCGTGTGTTCGTCTGTCTGTTTTCAGGACCACGAAGTATCGTCTGCAGCATCTCCATCTCCTGTACCGGAAGTCCAGAATCCAAAATAGGACCACAGACGAGAAAAGTTGCGGCGGGGAATCATGTGACACAACAGTTTCAGAAAATCGACAGCAATTACGAATAATATGAATTTGTAGAGAATATGCTGGATCTGGTTGCCTACGATCAACTGTGTCGTTTAATTAACCCTTTTCCAAACGGCAAAATTTTAGGGTGATCCACTTCAAACACTGCCAAAAATGACAAAATGGAAGTTATTAACGATAGAATATGTGTAAAATATGGCATAGAAAACATTGAGACAAAAGGAGAAACTGCTGGTTATCAGCAGTTTCTTCTTTTGTTTAAATGTTTTCCCAAGCCCTTTCTATTAGGAACGTCAAAACCAGGTCTTGTTTGGACATGGTTAACGATTCTGCAACCGAGGAATGGTTTTCCCACCGTAGTTGTTCAACCCGGTTGTGAATATTGAACAATAGTTTTATGAAATAAGTGAATTAACAAGACAAATATTATACAATACTGTTATGCTATCTCAATGAATACGCATCTCACGGCATTTTTTTCTCAGTAAATATAGACGAACATAAGTACAGCAATATCAAACGACTATATCGCCGCTTTTTAACGAAAACCTCGTAACTGCAGCGTAAAACAAGCTACAGTTACGAGGTTATCGTTGAAAAGCAGTTATATTCATGATTGGGAGGCCAGAACCTATAAAACGTCATCTTAACTACACGTAAAATCGGAAATGCGGGAAGTTTCTAGCTAGCCGATCCCCAAACTAAATGGTTGCCAGTAAAGTGACACAACAGAGTAACTTTTTCATCGATAAAGTAGAAAATGAGCGGGGGTATAGATAATTACAAAATAAAATAAAGCGGGGGTGTGGGGGCGGCAGCCCCCAAATATACTTCCTAGTAAATAGGGACCGGTATACTAGATGTGTTCCGGCAATGCCACATAAATTACATCTTCGCTAGCAAAGGTTGAACCTACCTATGTTCGTATTCACCCTTGGCGGATTTAGTCCGATTTTCTTGAAATCGCGAAGCGCCGCCTAGCGGTTGTCCTGCTGGTTGTTTAAAGGGGGGCCAGATAGGCTGTCGAAAATGCAAATGGCACAATAATTACAAACCAGAAATAACGTATGAAATTACCAACCTGAAGGGGTAGATCACTTACGAGGGCCCATCAATAATTTCGAGAACTAATCTTATATCAGGAAGATACGTTTATAAACTTAGAAACATTACCCATTTCTCAAAAAAGTAACATCACTTGAACAGTTAACATTCCTTCCACCGCTTGATCTACGCCTGTGACACGTGCTACAGCCCGTCACGTGACATGTCCCGCAAACATATGTAAATGACACGCCCCAACTCTTCTTTTCAATCATTATTTTCACGCCGTGATTTATTTCTAAGGATTGGAAATAAATGGAAGTCGCAAATTGCATAATCTGTGCGGTGCGGGGAGTTTGGTAATATTTCTATTATCAGTTTCACAATACCGGCCTTTTTAACGCGTCAACTATGGCGCGACGCGCTGTCATAGCGCGGCAGAATTCCGGACCTTATAATATTTGCGCGCTGTTTCATAAAAACGGTTGGCAGACCAGATTTGATTCTTGCTGCAAAATTATAAGTACTTACTCGACTTCATATAAACATAAAATGTTTCAGTGTGATTCCTCGAATATCGATGAAAGTTATGACATTTGTCTCACCGGCACATCTGGAAATCAATGCTTTTGTGGGTGAGAACGAAGAATAATGCTTCCAAAATGATATTTGTTCTTTAATTTCAGACTCACAATTGATGCATCAATGTCACGTCACATGTATTTATATGATTGGCAAAGTTATGGCGGTATAACTTATAACTTTGGTATTATTTACGACAACTTTTTACCCCTGTCCCAATCGGTCAGGAAGCGGCCAGGCGTTACCCATCTTGCCGATGCACGCTGCATTCCGAGATTACTGGTCATACTGCCTTTAGCTGTATCATACAAATTATCTAAGTGTCTTACTACTATTTCAACACCTAATTTTCAATTTTCAAGAATAAATTTTATGATTTTAGCATCCTTCTTTTAAGCTCTATAGTCTCCGGTCAGCGATCAAAATCACTCATTTTCTCTTATCTCTCTACATGTCTCTGAAGGTTGCATCCGCTTTCAAATAACGTGATTCGATAAACATATGCCTCGTAACAATACATGTAAAATTTCACAGATGTCCGTATGCTGGAATATTATGGAGAAATACATAAAACTTTATCAAAAGGGGTTGCTCAAAAATGCAAGATGACGTCATTTTTAAACAAACGCTATTGATAGAATAGAATAATAAAATAGAATAGAATAAATTTATTTTGCACATTTCTACCCATTTCGGGTTAAAGGCAAAAACATCTACAATTTGAACATAAACACGAATAACACACTTATACATGTATCACAGACAAGAACGTATAAATATACACATACGCACACAGACACAGACATAGCATTAAAAACATTTCACGTAATGAAATTCAATAGCTTGGAGTTTATAGGGGTTTTTTATAATATATTAGAATTTTTTATAAAATTTGATACAGCTTTTAATATCAGAATATGAGTACTTGTCATTAAAGAGACAAAATTAATAATATCGTCATTACCTAAATCACAATAATCTTTTATTTCTCTGTGAAATTCTAGTCTATATATATCGTATTTCTTACAGGTACACAAAAAATGAACTTCATCTTCGATTACATTGCAGTGCGTACAAATTCTTTCATCAGGCTTCTCCCCGCTATATCTACCCCGCTCTACCCTAAGACGGTGAGCACTTAATCTGAATGCTGAAATACTTTGCCTTTGATTTTTGTCATTTAATAATTCTAAATATGGCTCAATCTCAAAAGTATGCTTTATCAATTTATAGGTCCTAAGCTTATTGTCCTTGTTAGCTGCAAGTAACCGGTTTTGCCAGTAATTCGTGAACCTCTCCTTAAGCTTATTTTTGACTGAGCACAGCAATGCCGATGGATTAAATGTACTCTGGTTAACCCACACGTGTGAAAACCCCAAATCAGAGAGAATATTTTCAACAAATTGAACCCAGGTGGAACTTGAATTTGAACCGTTTAATTGTTCTGCATACGCTTTAGATAATAAAGAATCACGAGAATGTACAGCATGAATCCAAAAGTTTATACAGCTTGATAAGATGGAGAGCAAAAGTGGAAACTGTCCAAGTTAACTGAATACTCCTAAATTGCATGTCTTAGCATGCACTCCTAAAACATATATGATATGACGTCATAATTCTGCCATGACGTCATATTGTTTTGACGTCATCGTTTTTTAATAAAATGAATCGGTTGGAAAATGAATGAACTTTCAGCATGCAAATTTTCGTGAAAATACGTCAACGGGTAATTGAATAATAGATTTAGTTCTCGAAATTATTGATGGGCCCTCGTACGTCCATTTTTAGCACTCATCAAGCTTTATCAAGTATTAAAATCCAAGTCAATTAATAACGTGCAGCCAGTTTTTATTGTCCTTGTTTTTGTTTTGTAACGGCTACATATGCCCAGCCTTCAAAAATCAATTACGTCAGAGGTACGTCATCTGTGCTCAGCGAGATTCAACACACCGTACAACCGACTGCGTCGAAAGTTTGCGAAGACAGATTCGGCATCTGATGTCATATGTGCATGGCAGGTCAAATGAATTAGCTTTTATAAATTAACGAAAGGATATTTGGTATTCTACAGTTGATAAATACGCGTATAAATTTTCAGTGTTTGTACAAAATAAACATTTTCCACGTATCCCTCGCAAATAAGTTCACAGTCATCGACACAGCCGGTTGTACGGTGTGTTAATACCGCGTAGGTGTGTCTCGTTGACCTTGACCTTGTCTCGTTTTGAAGTAAAAATAGAATGTTTAAACACGTTTGTAAAGCATTGATCTATAGCAAAGGAAAGGTGGTTATTCGCCGTGTTTGAGGTTTTTATGCATTGCAAATTGTTTTTTCCATGCACAAATATGAGTTCCCGAACAGATCGGAAACATAAAAACCTAGAATGGGCCCCTTTAACAATCGCGACCCTTGACACTGTTTGCAACCTTTTGCCGTTTGGAACGTGGTTGCAACATGATCTCGAGCGTAATAAAGTGACGGCCTTATTGAACGTGAAAGTAGACGCGCGTAAATGATGTCATCAAAACAAATCAATCCTTTAGCTAACGTTATAATTCAAGTGAAATATACTGTCAATAATCGGTAAATCACATCAATTATTTTATCTGGTAAAATTTTGTCACATTTATGAGGATACAATCGACTTTTGAACGATGTTTGTTTCAAATATTTTTCTGTAGTTGTTTGGTCTGCTTCCGTTGTTATAGCCAGACTACCGTTGTTCGTTCGGAAATCCTCGGATAATATCGACCAAAGATAGAATCATCGACTCGGATGTGTGTGTATGAAGAAATCTTGAAAAAAAAATGGATTTCTTAGCCGGAAGTAGCTACTCTCCATAAAGTAGTTTTCGAGGTCAACCAAATGCACAACGATGGCAACTTGCGGGACTTGCAGGTTGTAATCATTCTAAAATGAGAGGACACTGGAACTGCAAACAAATTTATTTCAGTATCATTGTCGCGTCATTGTTGACATCAGTCACAGACGAACGTTTTGAATTGTTGTTCTATTCTATTCTATTCATAGTCTGACAGTAGTTCTACGAGATGCATCCAAGGTATGATTCGATAGAGTTGTCCTTGGTGATCCAATTGTACCGTTGTTATTTTTGCGGAGTGATATGGACAGGATCGGCTCATGGCGGCTACTGTAATACGTTCGAGCCGATCTTGAGTAACGATAAGATCCGAGAATATTCGAATGCCCCTTTAAGTTATTTCGTCCATTATTGATGACGTCATTAACGCGCGTTGTCTTTCGCGTCATACGTCATGCAGATTAGGTAAAAATTAGCTGCTTCTTTGGTCGAGTTGTGGAAAGTATGATTATTCGTCTATTAAAGATAGGGAATTCCTGTCTATTGCAGTTAATTCTTAGAAAAAAATCGCCCATCTTTGCGTTTTTGAGTTGCATATGCAATGCTTTTTCCCGCCCGTTGTCATGATTTGGTTACTCATAACAAATGTATCAGTCGACAATCTTATTGGTTCCAGCGAGACCTCGCTGTTACCAATGAAAATCGGACTAAATACGCCAAGGAAGAATACAGAAATGACGTTACGTCGTAGATGTCTCCCTTGGCTTGCGAAGATGCATAAATTGTTGGATGTACAATGTATCTGCTGCTCTTCAAATTAAAGACAATGTATTATGTTGTTAATTTATTAAGCTGTTGTTCTTTGGCGGTAGATCTAAATGTCGCTACATGACCTCCTCTGAAAAACAACTTTCGTCGAGAAAGGGAGATAAATCCGTTTTCGTCGTAACGTCTCCAATAAGTAGTTATCTTTCTCATTCAGTGTCGAAGTGACGCTTTTTGACTCCTTCATAAGAAAAGGTTTGGGAAAACATTGTGGTAAATGGAAAAAATGCTTGTGACAAGCAATTTCTTCATTTTCCACAATGTTTTCTCACCCAAAATGGAAAGGTTTATGAAATTTTATCTACTTGATACTATAAGTCCTAAATTTTGCCGTTTGGTAATGGCTTAATTAAATGCTTGTCGTATCATATCAAAAGGTTTTCTACCAATATCTGCCACGGTGCGACTGGGAAATCATGTGACACAACAATTTTAATATATAGATACTTTTGTTGATAAATAACCAACTTGAAATTGGTTTGAAGCAGAGAGGATGGAAATACCTCAGTGATTTGGTAGATCTATTTTCTTGAAGAAAAAAAACAGCTGTTAGCTGATAAGAAAGATGTTGAGGACCAATTAAAATTTACCTTCGTCGCGATCAACTTTTTAATTAGCTAAATTTCAATGATCTACCACGTCCAGCAAATCCATATTATTTTCCCACACTCTCTACTTTAATTTGAGATGCATTAACTGATTTATTGGATATTTTCTTAATTGTTGTTGGTGTTGTGTCACGTGATTCTAATTCCGAATGTATGTGTCCTGTGCTACGAAGTTCATAAACGTGAGTTTTTCGTGGAAAGTCCCATGCTAGATTATTTCTAACATAATGCTAGGTTCCCACTGCCGATCAAATCAACTCGATCAAACCTGATCAAGTGATCGAGCGCTGATCGAGATCGCTCGGCATGGATGATCGGGATTAGTCGAGATGATCGAGTTTGGTCTGCATCGATCGCTAATCTTACCAATTTATTTTGACAAAAAAAACTCGTAAAGCGATCGCGTAGAAAACACATCGAGAAGTACTCGAGTATCGATCGTGTAGAAGATCGAGCTGATCAATCTTGTAGAAATTGGGTGTGGTCGGGTAGATATCATTTACCGGAATTTGAATGGATGAACAGATGGAGCTGAAGTCGAGTTGGTCGGGATGCGTTCTGGAATCACTCGTACTTGTAAGTCGAGATGATCAAGTACTTCCAACTGCTTCCAACTGCAGTGGTTCAACTCGATCCACTCGATTGCTTAAATTCCCTCGATCAAACCCGACCAAATGACTTCTTCTCGTTCTCTACACGATCGAGTTCGACCTCTATACCCGATTTGATCGGGAAGATAGATGAAGCAGAAGTCGAGTTAATCGGGTTGTGGTCGAAATCACTCGTCGGAGTAATCCAATGCAAGTTCGGTGCAGGTCGGGATAAAAATATTAATCCGATCTCACTCGATTTCCAGACACGATCGAAGCTCGACAAGGTCAATCTTCTACCCGATCGATACACAATTGCTTCTCGATAATTTTTAACACGATCACAGTCGAGTATTTTTGAATGTCAAAAAATATGGAATAGGAAGTCCGATCGATGCAGATCAATTTCGATCACCTCGACCGTTCCCGATCACCCTTGCAGCTCCATCTGTATTCGATCGTTTGATCGAGTTGATCTGATCGGCAGTGGGAACATTAGGTCGTGTGGTGATAAATGTGTACAAACATAATGTGATCCCGCTCAGATTATATTAACAGATGATGGAAAACTGTCGGAAATAGTGTGTCACGTGATTCCCGATCCGAGACGTACCACTTATGATTGAAACAATGGTATGCAAAGACTTAAATAATGCGTTATTCGTTCCACTTAAGGACAGATCCTCCAGTTGTTACTGCGCAACTTACTGCGCATATCCTAAATAACGAAATAAAGCTGTTTCAGTAATTGGCCTTTTTCAGCAAATGTATTTTTACATTTAGTTAATGTTTGGTTGATAAATGACAAGACCCTTTTCGGTTATATCAATTCTCTCTGTCTGGTCAATTAAAGTGTGATAGTACTCGGATGGTACATTTCGCTTTTTTGTTACGCGTTCAACATGTTGCGTTAGCGATAAGAAACGGAGCAACAAAAGCAAAGTGGTGTCTTTATGAGCTAGTCCGCTTCAGATGGACACAAAAGATGACACTTTTTATTATCTAAAGCTGGTAATAAGGAAGAAAATGGATAAAAGTAGTGAAACAATTTCGGACAGAGCTGCAAAAAGTAAACCAAATTTTACTGATAACTAAGAAAAACGCTTGGTTTGATATATTTTTCTTTCTTTGTTTTTGTAGGTATGACCAAGCACTATCTCTATACCAAAAAGGAAAAAAATTCTTACCGCTGGAATATTTTTTTATTATCAGAAACGTTGCGAAAAAAAGAGTAATTTCAGCTATTTTGAAAGAATGTTTTACTAAAAATTTCAAAATCATCACTTAATTTTCCCATGTTGATACTCATTTAGACAGAATAAAACATATTGAACACAATAAAGACTTATTTATGTAATCCTAGTCATTTCAAACACCTTTTTTGTGGGTATTTAAGTGATACCATATTTTTGCAATTTTAGACAGGAGTAGTCTCCCTTGAAATCCAATAACTTTTTAATTCGCTTGGTGACCTATAGTTTTTAAGTCATTTTTTTACTTCTCATATATTTAAATATCAGTACAGAAAAAATAAAAAAATTCTTACCGTAGGAAATAAATGGAGGATCTGTCCTTAAGTAAATGAATGGTGAACAAATACTGTAGCTAGAAGTACATTTACGTCACATTTGAATTATGTGAATGTTTAAATCGACAATATTATGAAGTTATTATGCATATCGTCGTTGTAAATGCAAAACCTCGTATCTCGTTTTCGGAAAATTTCAAAGGGGATGGAAAAAAGTGTAATAAATTTTCCCAAACTGAAACGTTTTACTTGAAAATTGGGCATACTGTTCACAAATGATTTGTCATCAATACTTATCAGTAAAATATTTTATAACCTGCAAATTTGTACTTTGAAAATCGCAAGAATCGACATACGAGGTTTTGCATTACACCGACGATATGTCATAGTCACAGACAATGCGAAAAATATTTTCATTCAGTACACGATATTTTCCCGACCAACTACGACTAGAATAAAATCAGCTCGGTGATTAGGGTGATCGGGTTGAAATCGGAAAGATGATCGGGTTGCAATCGGGAAAGAATCGGGAGCGCTCGTGCGGAGGTCTAGTTTGATCGACTACTGATCGAGAAGAAGTTGTGTACATACATTTGGTCGGGCTATATCGGGGAAATTAGGCGGTAGTGTTAATCGAGTTGATAAGATCGGCAATGGGAACCTAGCATAAGAACAACAATGGGACAATGAGAGGATGCGTAGCTGTGTGGTGATTTGCAATATCTGGGGCAAAACTGTAGGCCTAAGGTAAGTTAATGCTGAAAGCATGTTTATTTCTATTGATCGAAATCAGTTTCTTGTAAATATTTTTTAGAAAGGCAGATAGGTAAAGTAAGATGCAGACGTCATTTAGAATAAGGATTAAATGTACATGATTCCAAACTTCCCAGGACGGAAATGATCAACCTATACAGGTTGACCAATCCATACAATACTTCTTGAAAAAACATTTGCATCAGTTTGTATGTTCGACAATTAGCAAAGGCCCCTTTAAGAAACGCTCATAACTGTAGCCTAAAACAAGCTGTAATTATGCGGTTTTTGTTGAAAAGCGATGATATCCATAATTCTACAAAATACAAAGTATCCATTATTCTAACCACCAATCATAAGCTTAGTACTGTGTGCAGCGAGTCGTGTTCTAAATTTTGTGGTCCTCGGTTCGATCATCGACAATGCCGGGGCCATGGCGAACTGAAGTTGGTAGCGCGTGGGACTCTCACTCGTCCCGTGTTCGATCCCCGGTCGCGGCAATGTCCTTTACAAAAATTGTCTCCCACGGTTCCACCAATGGTTTGTTATCGTTAACCTATGTGGGCGAGCAGCTGGAGTCTCGGTTAGGATGTTGTGATTGTGCTTGCATATAAAACAACATGAATCAATGGTTAGCTGCTCGAGCCGCCGTGATATGACAATGGCAGGAGAGAAACTACCTTAAATCCCAATCAACCAACTTCCGATCCTCGACAATTGCGAATATATTTTTCGCCAAAAGCTTCTCAACATTGCGCTTAATGTCGTAAAAATATAAGGGGTAATCAACCAGCTGGGAGCTCTGGTAGTGCCGGTGAGGACAACGGCATAATTCAATGGTTAGCTGATGCAGATGCCAATTTATGATAGAAATCCTATTTAATGGGGTGTTAAAACACTTTTAATCAATCAGTTGTTTATTTACTCGAACTTATTTAGCCAACCCAATGAACTGTGTTCTTCTAAAGTCGTCACATAGCTACAAGATACGATATTGTCCGTTTCTTTCGAAAACATCATAATTACAGCTTATTCAAGACATAGTTACGACGATTTCGCACGTAAGCAACGGTATTCTGCTACATTTGTGATGTTTTCAGACTGGTAATCTATTTAAGGCTTGTTCCCATTGCCGACCAAATAAACTCAATCAAGCTCGATTAAGCGATCGAGTACTGATCGAGCTTGGGAGAGTGCAAGAGTGATCGGGACGATCGAGCGTGGTCGGCAAAAATGATCAGGAATTAATCGACAAGAAATAAAGAAGAAGTCGTGTTAATACATTTGATCGAATTTAATCGGGTTTGATCGGGGAATTTAGACGATCGAATTGATCGAGTTGATATGGTCGGCAATGGGAACACGGGTTAAGGATTACAACCCGTCATAAAATACCAAGTGCATCTTCGAGTGTCATACGTGACAACGAAAATTAACGAGTGATACCCTTGTCAACTTCCACGTGTCATCCGTAGTAACGGTGATACCCTTGTCAATTTCCGTTGTCACGGATGACACCCAAAGTTGCACGAAGTGTCTGGAATCTAAGATCGACGGAATATCTTAAATGCGAGATTTACAGTCAAATGAGCCCTGCACTTGCTGTGTACTTGATCAACTCTTAGACAGCAGACTGTCAATTATAACCTAGCCGCAAAAATCGAAATGATTACAGAAAAAATACAGAAACTTACATCATTATCAGTGCGAGTTTGTTTTAGATACCGATGTACAAATGAAAATTGGATGACAAATTATAAAGGACTGTAGGTTCTAATATGAAGAGTTTTTATTATGTACCACGTTATTTCTTCTAAAGTTTGTTCTTTGTGTCTTGATACATGAGACCATTTTAGACAATCTCAATGATTTCTGTCGGAAATACTTCCACGGTATATCTACGAGGCTTGATTCTAGAGAATTGACCGAGACTCCAAATGGACTGTGACTCAAAATTACAAACATACTTCCAACTTCTATCATTTAGTTCACTGTAAACGATGCTTTCAACTATATCAATATCATTTTTCACGTTTTGTTCTGTCATAAACATTGGTGTAGATATGGTATATACTTAATTCGAGTATTTGATACCATAATCCGCTCGCTGAATAGCCAGCCCATATTCTGCAGTCTACAGAGCAGCATACATAGCTCAGGATATATGACCTGGCATAGCATCTCTCTGCCAGGTCATTAATTGTGAGCTATGATAAGGAATATTTACCTTTAGGCATTCTAAACTTGTTATTTTGAATCTAATTCCTTTGTTGACGATGAGACAACTACGATTCTAATATACATCCACAACAAAGAACTGCAAGAACAATAATTGTAATATTGCATTTGGAAAAGCCTCTAGCCTCCTCCTACCTGTGGATCTGTGTGGATGACACGGACGGTGTTTGTGGAAACAATGTGTCCGTGATATACAACCACTGGTGGTGAACTAAAACGATTTTCGCTACAACAAGGTATAGATATTTTGCGTTCAAATGTGAGTTTATAGATTTGTTTTCTAATGAATATTAACTTGTTCTAAAAACAGACCGGGTTTACCGTTTTGTATTGACAAACTGTCGGTGTTGTTATGAAATCTCGTAAGTACGGCTTCGATAAAGCCGTAGTTACGATATTTTATAACAACACCGACAGAATACAGTCGGTGTTGTTATGAAATCTCGTAACTACGGCTTCGATAAAGCCGTAGTTACGATATTTTATAACAACACCGACAGAATACATTGATCGCGAAAGAAATGTCCCTCGCTTTGGCCGAGTTCACCACCAGTGACAACCGTACTAAATGTCTTCATACATACAATTGCGCGTTCACATACTAGTAACGTCCACATTACTTCCAAAGAACGTAAAATAGCGTGGCGTAGCGTAGATTTGACCATCTTTTGACGTGATCCCGTAGTCATGTGACGTGGAATTGTGTCTGTGACCAGGCCCTAATGTCCAACCTCCTTCGCAGTTATCTCCCCTGAATTTGGATTGGGGAGATCTCTGCCGGCACAGCTTGAGTTACCAAGATTTCAGGTAATTGATTTTTTTTTATTTTGACTTTTCTTTAAAATGTAAACATACTTTAAGTGATGTTTAAGAATATGAGGTGTTAGATGTGAATCTAAATAAAAATATGATTGGATTTAAAAAATGATTTCAGAAATATGATAAATTTCGGCCATCTTTACGATCATTGTCGCTGTGTGGAGTTTGCCTAATGTGCAGATACGTCATCTACTGATGTAAGACGAGTTATCGACCCTTCTCTAGTCGCCCCCTCTTCCACAACAAACACCTTTGGTTGCTTCTGGGCCTGCTTCTGTGTCTGCTTCTTGGCAGGTCCATCACTAGGCCTTCTAGCGCTTTCAGACATGGACGTACCTGCAGCTTTCGCCTGAATAAATAAAGTAAAATTGGTAGTTTACAAGTACAAAACCTATTGGCATTCCAGGCTACAAGACGACCCACTAAGTTAATTTGGATTAGTGTAGAGTCCATTTTACAAAATGTACTTATATGTCTTGATCAACATGAAGTTTTCCTGTACCAAACAATAACATTCATTTTTTTTAAATAAGCAGCTTCGTAGGACGCAATTTCATATTGGAGAGGCTAAAGCCCCTATTCCGACCAGTGTCTGATTATTGAAGGAATTAAGTTGAATTGTCCCTGAATGTTCAGTGTAAAATAAAGAAAATTCGTCACTTTTGGCCAACTTGGGGTGGGGGAATAGTCACCACCCTCGTTCCTACGGGCCTGAAACGCGTTACTCTGGATTTAAAACTTTGAATTTGGTGAACTTTGGATCTTTCGAATCAGTATAACCGGAGATCAATCCTAGACAATCTTAAAGAAAATCACTGACTTAAAGAAAACAACTCATAATTAGATACAAAACACTTGGTATATCTCCGGGCGTCATCTGAGACAACCGAAATTGACGAGGGTATAGCTCGTGAATTTTCGTTGCCATGGATGACGCCCTGAAAATTGACGACGATATCTCTCGTTAAGTTCCGTTGTCACGGATGACACTCGTAGATGCACGAAAAGTTGTGTTGGTAATTATGGGTTGTACTCCTTAAGTCGACAGGTAAGGTAAGATTACCCGTGTTGTTAAGATAACCTTGTGTTTCTTCTTGAAACCAAATTGAAAGATGTTGCAGACGACAATTCAAAGTGAACTGAATTTAACATTTTTGGACTTTTCCTGTGAGAAAACATTTATGGAAATGAAGAAATTCCTTGTAACAAGCAAATTCTTCATTTCCCATGATGTTTTCCAAAGTCATTATCTTGCAAGAGTAAAAAAGAGTCATTGTGTGGTAATGGGTTAACACTTACACTTCCAACATTTGACTGCGAGTCGTCCTGCATCTGAGTGACACCGTCGTCCGTCTGTTCCAGTCTGATCCGTATCCATTGACACGGGACGATCTGAGCCACCTTGTTCCGAAACTGTCTGGTTTGTAGCGTGTATATGATGGGGTTCCAGATCACCTCGGACTTGGCGAGGAATGCAGGTAGACGGGTTACGAGTGGGTGTAGATAGCCTGGTTCACCGAATGCCGTATAGAATGATACAACGGCGTACGGCGTCCAACATATCAGATAGGTGGCTGAAAGCAGAGGACGATAAAAGTATGGTTTCTTTTGTAACATGTAATAAAGGTTAAGTCTGTCAGTTAACGTGCGTTTTATTGGCACCATAGATACATTGAAATTTGCACAGGTCATTTCCTTGTTACCGTCCTATATAAACGTCAATAATTATGTTTTAAAGTGACATTTCACGATTATTTTTACATAAATGTTATCTTAATTCTATCTGAAAGAGCATGTTTTCTTTTGAAAAGTCTGAAAATTTCAAGCCAAAATATTGAACCGTTTACGAGAAATATATATTTTCGTGCTAAAATAAAACAAATTGTTGTGGACAACAGTTCAGATTTATATAGAATTTGTCATTTCTGTCTCAACTTTAAAGGCATATTTTTCGCTTATAAATAACATCTTAAAAAACTGAATGCATTTCTACACATTAGAATAAACAATCTTTGCATCAAGACATACTTTTAAAAAATGAAATAAATGTGAAATGTCACTTTAAATATTTTACGATTTTGCAGAAAACGCAGTGTATTGGCGAAAGAACTTTGTCGTTAACTTAACATGGAGTAAAAGCTTGAAAACGCTCTGGAAGTCATAATCTCAATTTTCGAGATCAAACCTTTGACTCGTGCAATAAACTTGATTAAACTTATTTGGTGCCAAAATAGGTCACTGTATCAAATTTAAGATATAGCTTTCTGACATATTAAAGATTTTGGTTACGAAAATTCTCTTGGATATTTCTATATCGCTGCTTTTCAGCGAAAACCTCGTAACTGAAGTTTAAAACAAGCTGCAGTTACCAGGTTTTCGTTGAAAAGCGACGATATGATGTTTCCTTAATCATTGATATACATAGATGGTTGGAGGGGGAATGCCAAAATCTTCTTAGCTATTTTCTTTGCAGGCTTATACACAACATGATAAAAGTTAAATGATAATTGCACGAAGACACTGGCAAAAGGTATATCGTTGTTTTCCTTCGAAAACGTCGTAGCCACAGTTTGAATAAAATGTAGTTACGACATTGTCGAACGTAGCCGGCCATGTGAACGTCATATTGTGAGCGTAAAATCTGTGACCGGAAGCTAAAGCCGCTGACCGGAAGTCTTAAATACCGTTTGTCAGGAAATGTCAACAAAAGCCATTTCATTAATTGTAAAGACTCTTACAAACTAATACATTGAGATTTATCGATTGAGCGTCGTATCCTTCTATAGCTCACGATAAATGACCAGACAGAGTATCTCTAGCTATTAGATGGAGATGCTCTGCCAGGTAATTTATCGTGACCTATAGCAAATCTGCAAAAAATACCAGCTACGTATAATTGAGCCCTTACATTATGGTACACATTTTACCAAAAAAAAAAAAAAGGAAATCCGGTACCTAATTTCAATACAGGAATTCCTGTAATGTTTCGAATCTTTGCATGTGCAAGACAATTACAATGATGATAATAATATTTTTTAACAAAAGTAGGGTGGTCACAGTCTCGTTTTAAAATTACTGCCTCTATCTGATTCTATGTAAAAACGAGTAATTTACAAACGGTATTTTCAGCCTAAATAACACATTAAATTGCCAAAAAGTGTGTAAAAACTTAAAGCTAAATATTTATATTTTATTATGATGAAATAATTTTTACCTTATACACTTTCTTTTCGTGTTAAATCTCTATTTGAAAAAGTGGGTCAACTCTGTGTTTCTTTGTTTGAACTCGGTCGTTACCTTGGAAGGACGCGTGGGTATGTGTGATAAAATTGCTTTGGCACTGCCATTTCTTAACGGATTTTCATAAATCTTATATCAAATTAAAGAGGGAAAATAGATCTATTCATCCGTGTATGTTAATACGATGAATCGATGAATTATGAGTCGATGATTAGGTATTCAAGATAGGTCATTTTACCCGGCTTCAAATGGCAAGAACTATGCGGCAGAAAAGCCTAGAAAAGCCTATATATGTTCTTCAACATCCTATCTATTCAAATAATAAAACATCTTGTGCTTTTAGCTTAGCGCATTCAAGCGCAAAGGCTTTAAGAAAGGGAAAAGTTTTTCAATTCCCCGTGATTCATCGATAATTTCTGTCTAAACTCCATTCATCCTAAATTTATTCATAAATGTTGACGACAGTGACTCAAAGAACATTCTTGCAAAGTTTGGTTGAAATTGACCAAATGGTTGATTTGTTAAGAATGATATCATGATTTTTCAAAGTTCTATAAGCCTTGCCCTGCCACGCCCATATTTTTTGACGAATCAAGAAATCGCGAACATTCTTTGAATATGGTCATCCAAGGAACATTCCTGTAAAGTTTTGTCAAAATCGGCCCAATGGTTAAGGAGTATGCGGTGTTTCAAGGAATTATGGGCGAACAGACGGACGGACGGACGGTGAGTGACCACAATAGCTCATCTTGAGCACTTCGTGCTCAGTACAAAGGGATTTACAAAATCGGCGTTTCTCATTGGCTTCCTAAACATCCATTTAACCCTTTCCCAAACAGTAAAACTCTATGGTCATCCAGCTCGAAAGCTGTGGCAGGCGACAGAATGAGTGTAAAAGAAAATAAAATTCTTTCGCCTCAATCTTTTCACCTTCAATAAAGTCCGTTTAGGACGTCAAAACCAGGTCTAACCAGGTCTTGTTCGGGAAAGGGTGAGGCTGCCAAAAATTAGATTGAATTTAGAGGTTGCAAAATGGACATGTTCAAATGTATGGTGCTCTTTTGGGTCAATGGTTTGAACGCATATTTCTTCACGAACCAGAGATATAATGTTAATAATCGATCACTTAAAAGTTTGAACTATTATTTTTTTGTTTGAAATTCCTATTTTATAATTATGTCGTAAAATCTTGTTTTTATCGGAGGCAATGACACGGAAATGATATTAATGCGCACAACGAAGCGCAGAAAATATTTACGCAAAGGGAGAAAATGTTGGTTATCGGCATGTTCTTCTTTTGTCTCAATGTTTTCCAAAACCTTTTCATATATGATCGTGAAAATCATGTCTTGTTCGGGGAAGGGTTGAAATAATGTAACAAATATTTATGTAATTGTTGTTGGGTAGAAATTGAAGAACTAAATTGTTTGGTAGAATAATTTCATCCTTTGTAAAACTTCAAAGGGGTGTAACTATTTTATTAAATGTCCGATTTTAAAAACGTAAGCAGTTTTGAGTTCCTCTCATTCAGGCCTTAAAAATGATATATACTTTGTTGAAGTTCTTTGAAAAATAAACAATAACGTAATTCGGCAGAATTATCTCCCCTTTGTAAAAATCTGAATAAGCATTATTCCATAACGAAATGTCCAATTTTCACAATTCAACCAGTTTAATGTTTCTCTCAATATTCTCTGTAAGCTGGTATATATTTTGTAGGGGCAGGAATACTTTTGGAAAAAAGTGTGACCACCCTAACAAAAGCAAGCTGCAGTTACGAGGTTTTTGTTAAAAAGCGACGAAATGAAATTCTATACTATCAAATAATTCAAATAATTACAAGCGAAACTGGTTTCCTACTTACAGACCATTATAATGCTGAGTTTGACAAGCTTGTGTTCTTTCTCTTTCTGTCGCTTCATTCTTAATGATGCAGAATTCTCAGATGGAAACACCGAGGATTTGTGTACCTGGAAATAAAAAATATCGTAAACCGATTGTCTCCCTTTTACGGCCTGGGAAAGCTTAGCCTTACCAAAAAGTAAAATACCATTCCATTATCTTCTGCCGCAATGCTCGTTTGGCTTGTTCAATTTCAAACGTACTTTACTCGACACATTTGCTTTTTTAAGCATAGGCCTAAAACAAATTGTTTGACTAATATACTATGACCTAACTAGGTCTATAGAAAAATCACCATCAGTACTAATCACTGGTGGTGAACTCGGCCAAAGCGAGGGACATTTTTCGCTACAACAAGGTACAGATATTTTGCGTTTAAATGAGAGTTTAAAGATCTGATTGGATAGTTTTTCTAATAACAATGAATTTGTTCTAAAAATAGACCGGGTTTACCGATATATATTGACAAGCCGTCTGTGTTGTCGTAAAATCTCGTAACTACGGCTTTATCAAAGCCGTAGTTACGATATTTTATAACAAAATCGACGGAATACTATGATCGCGAAAAAACGTCCCACGCTTTGGCCGAGTTCACCATCAGTAGGCCTACTAATGACAACTGGGATTATCCGGATTTGTAAAGGTTATGATATTTGAGACCAACATTGCTCCTGATCAGCCTGCGTATACACGCAATCTGATCAGGACCCATTATAATCTCTTATAACTTCTTCATAATCTTTTGGCAGTTGTATGAGAACAATAATATGGTCGGAGTTACATTTGCGCTGTCTGATCTTGAAGCATGATAGTTCAAAATGCTATAGAATATAAGCGTCCTTTCCCCAGACCTCCGGTCATCACCATCATCATTGTAATTAGCATTGACAACAATATCTATCAATAGATGTCGCCAGCGTCGATTATCATCTATCTCGGGTGGGCATTCTGGGTAAACTACTTTCAAGATGTCAGCGCCCGTAACATGCATACACGTGTGACTTCCTGTCACGCGGCATATTTGCTTCACATGCTTGCATAACTGAGTAAAATGAATGGATCTAATTTGATTTGAATTAATTAGATCTATTTTATTAGATAAAATTGAGACGAAAATCAAACTTTATTTTGTTGCAAATGTAATTTTAATTGCAATTCTCTGCTTGCTGCTTTTTGGCGACAGAATTTCGGAGTTATACGCACTGCGTAGTGATTAAGCCAAAACTGGATACCCAGAACAAATCAGTCAGTCCATATTCTGGAATATTAGACTGGAAACAATAGACTGGACTGACTACTTAGTCAATGGCATTGACAATGATGGCGAATAAAATTGTTCATATCTTATACATTTTTTGTTGGTTTTTCTTCTACACTATTCATTTTGAATAAAAAAAGATGTAGATCGTAATTACTATTTTTAATGTTTTTAAAAGTTTTAGGATAATTTTGTATAACTATTTTACTTACCACTTTAAATATAGCCGTATAAGAAAAGACCATTATTGCCAAAGGTAGAAGGAAACAAAACACCAGTATAACAATGAGATAGGCTCTCCCAGACGAGGATCTGTCATCCCAGGCCAGTCCGCACGAGGTCCCGTGTGCCTCCAAACCGTACGAGCCAAATCCAACCAATGGACAGACAGCGAAAATGGCACCAAACATGTAGGCTATACATACACCAATCGCTGAGTGAGTTTTTGTTAATTTTGCTGATTGGATTGGTCGGGTTATTGTCACGTATCGAATAAGTGTTATTTGTAATAAAAGATATAGAGACGTCAGCCCGAATAAATAAACAATGAAAGCTTCAAAAGTACATAGGGAGTCGGTCAGACGGACATGCCAGCCGCCCGATATCTCGGCTGTAAATGGTAGCGGCGGTGCGAGGGCAGAATGACATAGTCCGTTAAACAACATAGCTATTACTGGAACATTGTTATTTGTAATGAAATGTTTGTTTCTTGAGAAGACGTACAATATGAGGCTATTCCCTACAACCCCCAGTATAAACACAGTAAACAACCATATTGCTGACACCACCTCGATCACTCCTGGTCCGTGTTGATCGCCATCATCCCCTGTACCATTCCAAGTCGAGTTCATCCTGGTCGTCGTAGTAAACTGTTAATCAGCCCGTATCATTCTATGAGCAGTCAGAACCATGCAGAAATCCACAAGTAATGTTTCAATGTAAAGAATACCACCGTTGGTTCACCGATTAAAATATTTTTTTTTCTATTTTCGATGACTGTTAATCGCGACTACCGAATGGTCAATCCAGCTTTGGTCTTTCCTGAAAAAGAAAAGTCGCTTAATGAAATAAGAGTGATGAATTTAATAATAGCATACATACACGAAACCTTGATCAAAACGGTTATAAATAAACTGATACGATTTTTATATATTTTATCATTTTTTATTTATTTCGTTTTTTAGAAAAATCAAATGAGTACACTCCACAAACACGCTTTTACGAACTGAAAATCTATAATGTAGTCGTTAAGGAATAAACATCATAAAGAATTATTAGAAAGGATGGAAAAACATTCTTCTTTCTGATATATATAATTTAATATTGGTCTGGAAATACAATGATATAAAATGCTATATCGATTCCTCTATCAAGATACTAACAATTTTGATGTACATTTGACTAAAGGGGTAAAATAATAAAAAAAAGTGAGTAAGTATATCCATTGAAATATATAAGGAAAAAGAAGATAGTTGCTCTTTAAAATTGGACCACCCTTAATTCCGGCCGTATAGGAAAGGGCTAATGCATCATTTTTCCAACTTTCATCAACAATTTATAATTCAGACTAAGTTTATAACTTTTCTTAAAGACAAAAATATTAGGACGGTCCGAATTCTTAGAAGTTGCAGACAACGATGTGCATATAGATGTTGCTAAAACAGACATGTATATATATATATCATAATGTAGCCAAGAAAATATAAGGCAAATGGAGATAGTGTTGGTTTATGAATATATACTGAGAGGCGAAAGAAAGTATACACTTTTTGTTTTTCAATATCTCTCTTAGTTTCAATCATATCGACTCGAAATTTTGAACAATTTATTTCTACTCATAAAGCAATAATGCAGTGTTTTTAAATTGCACCAGAAATTGCTTGACTATAAATAAACCATGACCTCTGGACAGACGAGTCAAACTGAAAAGGTAAACCAGGGGCCCGTATTACTAACGATCGTACGTTTGATTTTTGCATAATTACTTGTAACAACAGCCCTGATTGGCTTAATAGGATTTCTCGTGCAATCAGGTGTCTTGTTACACAGTTTACACAACTAGACAGCCCTGGCGGTCTGGAAGAGCTCCACAGGCCTGATTGTTTGTCTTGTTGAATGCAATATCAAAGGCTCAGGCTGCACAAACAAGCAAGCTGAAAATTTCAAGCAAGTAAGATCTTATCATATGGTCAGTAAAATTCTGTGAAAGTAATTGTATTAATTAGTTAATACTAATGGTTGTAAAAAATAAAGCTGAAAATGGCAATTTTGTCAATTTCAAAGGCACGTTACTCATGACGTTAAGTTCAGATCAAGCTGAAAATTATACCAAGGCAAAATCTTATAGTAACCAACATTCTGTACAAGTTTTGTCTTGATATTAGTCAATATTTGCGGTTGCAAGAGTGAAATAAAGTATAAATAGAGCCGAAAGTGGCAATTATGTTAATTTCAAGGGCACATAACTCATGATGTAAAATTCAGATCGGGCTGAAAATTATACCCAGGCAAGATCTTATAGTCACCATCATTCTGTCCAAGTTTTGTCTTGATTGGTCAATATTTGTAGTTGCTAGAGTGAAAATAAAGTCAAAACGGCCATTTTTGACATTCAAGGGCAGATAACTCCAGATTTTTTACTTCAATCAGAATTCTTTGAAGGAATCTGAGAGAGGATCACCCAAGGATCATTCCTGTGAAGTTTGGTTGAAATCCAGCTGGTAGTTTTTGAGAAGAAGATTTTTAAAGGAAAAGTTTACGGACGGACGCACGGACGGACGCACGACGGACACAGCGCCATGACAATAGCCCGCTGGCCTGTCGGCCAGTGTAAAAACTTGACCGTAAGATGTTTAGTAATACGGGGCCCAGGTATGTAACGTCGTGGTTTTAAGAAGGCGTTCACCGTTAGATTTAATCATAACACCCCTCTCACGTAGGACAGTCAATAGTTAAAAGTACATTTGAGTCTCAATGTTGGTGGTACCACTATACCCATACACTTGCTACATGCTGAGTGTGCAAATTTTGCACGTGCAACTTAGTGGAGCATCAAATATTGCTCTTAATCCGTATTTGTTTTTTGTATTCTTTATCACGACAAATCACAATGTTAAAATTTCTCTGACTTTATAACACACTTCTCAGTGGCTGGTAGAAATCGATCAATATGCCACTTTTTTGTCATTAAGATCCATTTTTATATGACGCAGCATAATACGAAAGAAAAGTGACACTATGTACATACACTTAGTCAGGTAGTATAGGAACGTTTTGTGCAAATTTCATCAAAATCCGTCCATAGATTTAGAAGGAGTTATGTCAGATAACTCGTTTGCATTAAGCCCCTTTTGCGATGACGCGTCGTAATATGGAAAAGCACTAACAATGTACGCATGATCCTAAGTAACTGGGCACTTTCTATGAAAATTTTATCCAAGTCTGTTTATAAATGTAGGGATTGTGTCAACGTGAATTCTTGCATTAATAAATTGATTAAATCCCTCTTTTCAATGACGCTGTGGGCTATGAAAAAACGTTTTAACGGAAGGAGGACATATAGACAGGTAGGCTAAGAAGTTTACATCAAGCAAACGATCATGCTAGTTGGCGTTTAAAATCCTTAATAATCTATGAATCGTTTTCTCAGAAAACGTGGAAGAACTAAGGTGTATAATTATCTTTGCCTCTCAGTATATTTCTTCTGTTACCTTAATGTTTTCTCAGCCTATTTCAATGAAAACCAGTGTATTGTTTGGGAAAATGTTATTAAATACCTCTCTGAGGCTCATATCAGATGGACTTGGCTAAGGATATATCAGACAACAATATCAAATATCTCATTTCTAGGTTGACGACGATTTCCATATTTGAAGCTACGAGGTACAAAGAACAATAAATTGTTAAAAATAAGGCATTATTTTCTTCATTTAGATTTCCTTTAATAATTTCGAATATTTGACTTCAATATTTTTAAAATGTGTCTGTTTACTCTTTCACTCACTCACTCACTCACTGTAAATCTGTCTGTTCTTAATAAAGCATCTTTTAAACAACAAATAAAATGTTGTCGATTACAATTTTACATTACAGAAAATGGGATTTTAATATTGAAAGTGCGAAAGTAGTTCACTATTCGTTTTCCTTCGTTCCCATTCCCTCATTTACCCCTGCAGTTGTTCCTTTCATGTTAATAAGTTTGAGCATCCGTTTGTATATTATTTAAAGTGACATTTCACATTTATTTCATCTTTTAAAAGTATGTCTTGATGCAAAGATTGTTTATTCTAATGCATAGAAATGCTATCATTTTTTTGAAGTTGTTATTTATAAGCGAAAAATGCGCCTTTACTGTTGAGACGGAAATGACAAATTCTATATAAATCTGAACTGTTGTCCACAACAATTTGTCTAATTTTAGGACAAAATTATATATTTCTTGTAAACCGTTCAATATTTTGACTTGAAATTTTCGGAATTTCCATAAGAAAAGATGCTCTTTCAGATAGGATAAAAGTTAAATTTATATAAGAATAATCGTAAAATGTCACTTTAAGGTTTACGAACTGAGAATGAAAACACCACTTTCTAGCCATACGAAAGCCATCAAATTATACACACTTCTGAATACACTTCACAAAAGTTGATTCACCAGGCAGGATTTCAAAATTATGCTTCAAGAAGAAAATAATTTACAAATATTATTTTACTCTATTTTCATATGCAAGGGAGGTAATTTTGAACATTTTGTCAAATATTTCCATAAGTATGCATTAATTCAAAATTCTAAACCATACAAAATGCTTATATTTGTATTTGGAATGGAAATGTAACACGGATTAGGAATTACTAGCATTTTTCAAAGGACCTGGGTCAATTTCTATAGAAAATTGCCCCCTCGTGCACACGAATGAAATTTATATGAATGAATGCTACATATGTGTATTTTAATCGCTTGAAATATTTAAGGATTTGGAATAGTCCAAAGGGGTGTATTTGAGCTCTAAAGTATGGTGGTGTAGACTGGCCAAAATTGCATGATTGACTTTGTATTACCGAAAAATCGGTTTCCTTGGGAATTTTCGACATTTTTTTTCGCGGGAATCCAAGAAATAATTCCAATCTATTATTTGGAAGAATAAAATCTCAAGAACTTAACAAAAAATTTATCAGAATTAAAGTATTTTCTTTTTCTAAGAATCAATAGTTATTTTGAACATTTATTTATGATATTTTAACAACAAATTATGTTAAAAAGAACAAAATCTACTTTTGTTCTTGCAAATCTGTTCTAGTACATCATTGTAGTAAATATTGTTAATATTTTGGAATGTATGGTGTGCTGTTAGGGTTAAAATTTAAGTTTTGTTAAAACCCTTTTATCATTATTAAATACGTTTATCATTTATCTGTAGAAAATTTTAGACGAGAACACGAATGAAACTTATATTAATGAATGCTACATATGCGTACTTAAATTTTCAGAAATATCTAAGGAATTGAAATAGTCCAAAATGGTGTATTAGAGCTCTAAAGTATGGTGGACTGTATTTGCCAAAATTGCACGATTGACTTTGCACTAAAAAAAAGACGAGTTTCTTTTGGAATCTTCTAGATTTTATTTCTTGAATTCAAGAAACAATTCAAAACTAATATTTGGTAGGAAAAAATCCTGCGACTTTACCAGAAAATCTTTAAGAGTTTTAGTATTTTCCCCCAAGAATTATGTGTTATTTCGAACATTTGTTTATGATATTTTAATAACAAATGATGTGAAAATAAAAAGAATGAAATCTACTTTTATTGTTGCAAACCTGTTAGGACACGTTATTATAGTAAATATTAATTTTTCACATGTATGGTGTATTGTTAGGGTTATAATTTATGTCTCTAAAAACTGTTATCATTATTTCTGTTAACTAGGTGAATTCTAATGCACGAGTTGCTGTCATTTTCACTGTCAGATTCAAGTTCAGAGTATGTCTAGCAGCCTACTTGCATTGCATCATGCTCTAAATTATGGTGGCCTGGACTTGCCAAAATCGCATCATTAACTTTACACTAACGATAAATTCGTTTGCTTGGAAATTTGAGATTTTTTCGCGGGAATCTAAGAAATATTCTTTCAATCAATTATTTGGAAGAATACAATCTCACGACTTAGCCACAAAAAATGCATTTTTTGATATAAATTCAGCAAGAGAAGTTTAAACCTTCCTTTTTTCTAATATTTACGTGTATTGTTATGATTATAATTTAAGTTTTTAGATATTGTTATCGAGAACACGAATGAAATTCATATGAATGAATGCCTCAAATGTTGATTTTTACCCTCTGAAATATTTAAGTATTTGGAGTTATCCAAAAGAGTAATTGAGCTCTGAAGTATGGTGTCATAGACTTTCCATAACTGCTTTATTGACTTTTCACTACCAATATATTGGTTTCCTTTGGACCTAGTTTTTAGGGAAAAGGAAGGTTTAATTCTTGTAGAATTTATATTAAAACTGTATTTTTGTGGCTAAGTCGTGAGATTTTATTCTTCCAAATATTTCTTCCAAATATAGAATATTTCTTAGATTCCCGCGAAAAAATCTCAAATTCCCAAGGAAACGAATTTATCGTTAGTGTAAAGTTAACCATGCGATTTTGGCAAGTACAGGCCACCATACTTTAGAGTATGATGCAATGCAAGAAGGCTGCTAGGCATACTCTGAACCTGAATCTGACAGTGAAAATGAAAACAACTCATGCATTAGAATTCTCCTAGTTTACAGAAATAACGATAACAGTATTTAACCCTTTACCAAACAACAAAATGTTAGGGTGGTCCAATATTAAAGCTTCTGCAGATGACAAAATACATGATACTTTTGTTAAAATTTGTGAATAACACAGCACAGAAACCATTGAGACAAAAGGAGAAACTGCTGGTTATCAGCAGTTTCTTCTTTTGTCTCAATGTTTTCCCAACCCAATTCTATTAGGGACGTCAAAAGCAGGTCTTGTTTGGTAAAGGGTTAAAGACATAAATTATAACCCTAACAATACACCATACATGTGAAAAATTAATAAAATTTACTATAATATCGTTTTAGAACAGGTTTGCAATAATAAAGGTAGATTTAATTCTTTTTTTTTCTCACATCATTTGTTGTTTAAATATCATAAACAAATGTTAAAAATAACACATAATTCTTGAAAAAAAATACTCAAACTCTTAAAGATTTTCTGGTAAAGTCGCAGGGTTTTTCCTACCAAATAATAGTTTTGAATTGTTTCTTGGATTCAAGGAAAAAAATCTAGAAGATTCCAAAAGAAACTCGTCTTTTTTCTAAGTGCAAAGTCAATCGTGCAATTTTGGCAAATACAGTCCACCATACTTTAGAGCTCTAATACACCATTTTGGACTATTTCAATTCCTTAGATATTTCTGAAAATTAAAGTACGCATATGTAGCATTCATTTATATAAGTTTCATTCGTGTTCTCGTCTAAAATTTTCTACAGATAAATGATAAACGTATTTAATAATGATAAAAGGGTTTTAACAATTTTTTTACCTTAAATTTTAACCCTAACAGCACACCATACATTTCAAAATATTAACAATATTTACTACAATGATGTACTAGAACAGGTTTGCAAGAACAAAAGTAGATTTTGTTCTTTTTAACATAATTTGTTGTTAAAATATCATAAACAAATGTTCAGAATAACTAATGATTCTTAGAAAAAGGAAATACTTTAATTCTGATAAATTTTTTGGTAAGTTCTTGAGATTTAATTCTTCCAAATGATAGATTGGAATTATTTCTTGGATTCCCGCGAAAAAAATATGTCGAAACTTTCCAAGGAAACCGATTTTTCGGTAATGCAAAGTCAATCATGCAATTTTGGCCAGTCTACACCACCATACTTTAGAGCTCTAATACACCCCTTTGGACTATTCCAAATCCTTAAATATTTCAAGCGGTTAGAATACACATATGTACCATTCATTCATATAAATTTCATTTGTGTGCACGAGGGGGCAATTTTCTATAGAAATTGACCCAGGTCCTTTAGCCTCTGGCTCTGCACTTCAATCTCAGTTCGTAAACCTTAATACGTGTGTAGGATGTAACGTGGGGTGAAATTCTATTTTGAAACATGAATTAAACAACATAATAGTAAAATTATTTTCTATCTTATGTTTATTTGCATTGGGTGCGTTCAGGGTTCTCCCATCGGTAACCGAGTGTATTTACCGTCGGCTACCGATGGTACCATCGGTAGCCGATGGCACCGTCGGCAACCAAAAAACTCTGAACGAAAATTTTACCGATCGGTAAAAAAGGAGGATAATCAATTACCAAAAGCGTATTCTCCCCGCAGAGTGATCGTTCGTTTTCAAAAAAAATATGAATAAAAAGATATTTTCAGAAATAAATGGCTAAATGAAATAACTGTAGCTTCAACTATTACAATAAATTCTATCAAGAACGGTTAGAATGCTATTCGCTTGCTATTGAAGAAAATATATGATTAGGATCGCCGTAGCTGGATTGTTATCCGCCATCTTACTGTAATGAAAACGAGGCTACCGATGCTACCCGACTTGTCTACTCTCGGAACAATTGGTTACCAACAAAATATCCATCGGTAGGCCGACGGTTACCGATGGCTACCGATGGTTACCAACGGCACCGATGGCTACCGATGGGGGAACCCTGAACGCACCCATTATCTGACAATCAACGCTTCCTCTGATTCTCTTTCTGAATATATTTACATGTCCCAAATATTTACCAAATACATTGAAAAATAGAAATAAAAACAAAGACTAAAGACAAAAGGATACTTCATTTTTGTTCAACAACACCTAGACGATAGTTTCAAGTCAATGGCGGATCCAAAGGGGGTTCGGGGTTGGGTTCAAACGGACCCCCTCTGTGGCCCGATTATTTCATTTTCCTGCAGAAATTCAGTCAAAATTGTGTATATAATTAATACATGTAAAACGAACCCCTTTTTTTGTAAAACAAAAGAGCCCTTCACAGAAATCGTCGATCCGAGGCAGCAAGTGAACGTTTGTCTTTTGCATTTGTATCTTTATCGGTAGATTTTGGGAAATGAAGAAATTGCTTGTCACAAAATTTCTTCGTTTTCCATGATTTCTTCAAATACCTTTATCTTGAATATGCGTCTTTGTGTGATAACGGGTTTAATGATTGTAAGAACAGGCGTGAAATTGAAAGAAAAAACAATCATTTTGTTATAATTTCAAAGTAGCCTACTAAATCGTGTCAGATCTAACATAATTTTAATTTTAGTTTTCGACTATTCTTTTTTTTTTTTTTTTTTTTTTCTTGTCTTTTTGTTTATTTATCATTTTTTGTTTATACATGGTTGTTTACTTTTCGTTTGTTCTAGTATTCACTACTAGGCCGTTTGTATGCTTTATATCATTTTTATCATTTTTAAGATCTTTAAATAAACTTCAGATACGCCGTTTTCGGTTGCAGCTTAATTTATGCTCGATTATATTCTAGCAAACAAGACACGTCGCCAACAGGACGATTAGAAAGTATGATCAGTGGACATTTGGTATTTAAATAATCGAGTCATTGCGTGCTAAGATTGGTTCCAATGCGAGAAACGAAATTCTAGTAAATATGGTAAATATCGACCAGGGACAGCGTAAGCAGTCCGCACAGTTCACAATTGGAAGAACAAATAATAAGACTGCATTTTAAAATGATCGTTTAATCCCCCTCCTAACAGTTTAATACTCACAAATTTTCTTACTTCAATTAATTTTAAAAAAGAATGTGTAACACGTAAGTTCTATGATATTCAGAAAACTAAATCGTAAAATCTCGTGTAATGCTAGTACAGTCGACTCTGAAAATTTGTCTGTATTTTATATCATTTATCTTTGAATTTAATTTACAAAGGAACAGTTGCAAAAAGAGCTTAATGATAGAGTTTCTTTAAATTCTGTAGGTTGATAGGGCTGCATGATATCTTTAACTTTTATGTGTAAAAAGTCTAACGATGACTTATTTTAGAGATAATGGCTGACAAAGTGGGTGGGGTAAATTGACACAAGAAGCAATTGTTTACTTTGAAGTTAAATAATTCTTTTCTGTGTAGATCAGAAATTAAATTTTGCATGTACTTCAAACTGACCAACGAGAGAACATTTTAGAAATCATTAATCGTATATACATGTATTAGTTTGTTGATTTTCTGTATCCGTTCTGTACTTGTTTGATTTATCTTTGATGTAGGCTATTAACTTTAGGAAATTATATCTACAGCTGATCTTTGTATGAAATGTCTGATCATGATCCTTAATTATTAAGGTAAATATAATTACTTAAAATTTGAGTCGAACTCATTGTTAAGAACCAACGTTATTTGACATTCACGGCCACCAATCCCTCTCATTCATTGCAAAACGCTATGAGCGAAATCTCAGAAGAGGGACTTCCGGCTATGAAGAAACGGGACCCATTTTGTGAATGTAAACACACGTTGTTACTTTAAATCGGTGATTTTGCCAGTTTTTGGCTGATTCTCAAAAATCGGGGAATGCTATTCGATGGTGAGTATATCTAAACTTCTTTTGGAGTATGTCTCCTCGGCATGGTCTCACCGTGCTTGCTTCAAACTGCTTTGTCATGCGATCACAGTGCTGTGTTTTGAAGACATGTCAAAATTGATCGAAAAATTGTGGTTTAAATACTACTATAATTCCCTTCTATACAGGTCCCATAAGCTTCGAATGCTTTATCTTATATGCATATCCATTAAAATCCAATGACTGATTTTCTGATAGAGAGAAAAAAGCTAAAAAAGTAATACGCTATGAAGAAGAGAGATCAGCTATGAATAAAGGGGACTAGATATGAAGAAGATATAATACGCTATGAATAAGAGCTCGCATATTCAAAGCGTCGGGTTTTGACTTAAGGACAGATCCTCCATTTATTTCCTACGGTAAGATTTTTCTTATTTTTTCTGTACCGATATTTAAATATATGAGAAGTAAAAAAATGACTTAAAAACTATAGGTCACCAAGCGAATTAAAAAGTTATTAGATTTCAAGGGAGACTACTCTTGTCTAAAATTGCAAAAATGAGGTGTCACTTTTACACACAAAAAAGGTGTTCGAAATGACTAGGATTACATAAATAAGTTTTTATTGTGTTCAATATGTTTTATTCTGTCTAAATGAGTATCAATTTGGGAAAATTTAGTGATGATTTTGAATTTTTTAGTAAAACATTCTTTCAAAAGTAGCTGAAGTTGCTCTTTTTTCGCAACGTTTCTGATAATAAAAAATATTCCAGCGGTTAGATTTTTTTCTTTTTTGGTATAGACATAGTGCTTGGTCATACCTACAAAAACAAAAAAAAGAAATATATATCAAACCAAGCGTTTTTCTTAGTTATGAGTAAAATTTGGTTTACTTTTTGCAGCTCTGTCCGAAATTGTTTCACTACTTTTATCCATTTTCTTCCTTATTACCAGCTTTAGATAATAAAAAGGGTCATCTTTTGTGTCCATCTGAAGCGGACTGGCTAATAAAGACACCACTTTGCTTTTGTTGCTCCGTTTCCAATCGCTAACACCACATGTTGAACGCGTAACAGAAAGCGAAATGTACCATCCGAGTACTATTACACTTTAATTGACCAAACAGGGAAAATTGAAATAACCGAAAAGGGTCTTGTCATTTATCAACCAAACATTAGCTAAATGTAAAAAAATATGTTTGCTGAAAAGGCCAATTACTGAAACAGCTTTATTTCGTTATTTAGGATATGCGCAGTAAGTTGCGCAGTAACAACTGGAGGATCTGTCCTTAATTTTGCCTTTTAGCTATAATTTTCGCGCGGAAAGTGATACGAATTTAATGTTAATACTAATTCACATTTGGGATTGTAAGATCAATCTAATTTCCAAATTAGCCTACATCAAGACTATTCAGTATACGATGTGCTTATATTTGGAATGATGATATAATTATGTAAATAACATAGGCCTGCACATGCGGACGCCAATTTCATTGTAAACTATCTAGGCAAAACTTGGCAAACCGTATAAGAACCCTAACATTTTAATAATTTTAAGCCTACGCAAGATACATTGCATGTGTTTTGAATGAAAACAGGTCTTATTTACATGTTTTTAGCGGCCAGTCGAGCTTTTGTCATTGCGTTGTGTCCGTCATGCGTCCGTCGTTTATTTTTTTTGTATGCACTTTGAGGCCACATTTTTGTCCGATCAATCTGAAAGTTGGTCAGAATTAGGTTATTTCCTCTAAGACACCCCCCACACACACACACACACGACAGCCTCCGGAAGTTGTCCTTAGAGACAAAAGTCCAATTTTTTAAACGGGGAACGGTTGACCGTAAATCCAATAAAATAACCATCTAACCGGCTATTAACGAATTCATTCAATTTTATCATTTTTGTTCCACTTAAAACTTCGCTTTATTACTGTATATTGAATGCACATGCGCTTTATCGCTGTATATTGATTGAATACACGTGCGACGTCATTGTTTTCTCCGCGTGTTTTGGGAGTCTCGTTTTGATAATTTATGTCGATTTGTTACTATTTTTAGTAACAATTCTCATGTATGTTCTAAAAATGCATTTCCACGTGATGATAAGTCAGACCCGTAGTAACAAGTGGGGGCATGGAGGGGCTAAGACCCCCACCCCACAAAAAGGTCTGCCCGAAATGCTGAATTGTCATTATTTTGCACTGAAAATTTTTGGGGAAATCCAATTCAGTTCCTCCAAAATTCCGACAATAGCCAGAACAGGGGCTTTAGCCCCCCCCCCCCCCCCCCAATCAAAAATGTTTCCAGTCCTACGCGCCTGTAAGTAACCGGTCGGCATTAGATACATGTTTAAGCTGCATAACAATAAATATCGTTCTATCGTCTAGAATTTGATTTTTCAAATGGAAATTTGTAAAACATATTGGAATTTCTGTCTTCAATTCTTCCTAAACGCATAACCATTCAGTATATGTGAGTGCCAGGAAAGATTTATGAAGTCCGCGCTTCTTCATAGCTTGTTCCCTCTTATTCATAGCTACTCTCGCTTCTTCATAGCTTACTGCGCTTCTTCATTGCATACTAGTTTTTCTCATAAATAAACAAAGGTTTTCAAAATCGTACGTGCGGAATACTAAAAGAGACCATAAAATAGTAAACTGAACATGTCTCATTCGAAAAATGCATATGATAGCGCCGTAGGAGTCGTTTATGTGTCGTTTATGTGTCGTTTGGTTTGTAAATATAAGTGTATGTGTCGTAAGCCATCTTGAAACTATGCAGTCTTAAGACTGCACAGATGTTACGGAACTCATTTTGAGCAGTTTCGAAACTGCATAATATAGCGATTATATTGTTATTTTGACGTATAACGGCGTTCTCTCGATGCAGAACTCATCTTAAACATATTCCTTTTGAGAAGGAAACTTAACAGATCACAAAACAAACCATATTAGGCTGTTTTTATTTGAAAACGTGTTCGGTACCGAACAGCCGAAGTTCTGCACCGAACCGAAAAACAGCTTCCGGTTTACCGAAAATGATTCGTACCCTAGAAATTTCGTACCTTAATTTTACCAGTTCGTCTACATTTACAAAACAATGCATATCGTCCAATTTATAGACAATATTGTCATAATGGAGATATGGTTTCTCGGTTCTGATTAATTATTTTGGAAAATGATGCATTAAGTCGTACTATTCCATTTCGTAACATTATTTACAGATTGTAAATGTCTGTAGGCCTATTCTGTTTGTGAACTACGATTGTATGTATTGTTATGAGCATCCTAACAACCTATCTATAGGATTTTTTTTAAAAATAAGATGAAATTTATGTAATCAGGTCTAATAGGAAATTTTAGTTGACAAAGTTGGCATTTAAAAAAAAAAAAAAAAAAAAAAAAAAAAAACTCCTTGAAAGTCTAAGCAAGTTTTATTACGGAACATTTCACCCTTTAAGGGGGAATGCTCCAGATTCCTAAATCTTTTCCCAATAATAGAATTTATTTATATTTTGTGTGTTGAAATTACATGTTATTACCAATTGAAAAAAAAATCATTCATCCTATATTGGTCAGTATACGTGAACTACCCGGTGAAGCTAAATCATTCATCCTATAATGTCGGTCAGTATACGTGAACTACCCGGTGAAGCTAAATCATTCATCCTATAATGTCGGTCAGTATACGCGAACTACCCGATGGAGTTAAATCATTCATCCTATAATGTCGGTCAGTATACGCGAACCAATCGGTGGAGCTATATCATTCATCCTATAATGTCGGTCAGTATAAGCGAACTACCCGGTGGAGCTATATCATTCATCCTATAATGTCGGTCAGTATACGCGAACTACCCGTAGGAGCTAAATCATTCATCCTATAATGTCGGTCAGTATACGTGAACCACTCGGGGGAGCTAAATCATTTATCCTATAATGTCTGTCAGTATACGCGAACTACCTGGTGGAGCAAATTCATTCATCCTATAATGTCGGTCAGTATACGCAAACTACCCAATGGAGCTAAATCATTCATCCTATAATGTCGGTCAGTATACGCGAACTACCCGGTTGAGCTAAATCATTCATCCTATAATGTCGGTCAGTAAACGCGAACTACCCGGTTGAGCTAAATCATTCATCCTATAATGTCGGTCAGTATACGTGAACTACCCAATGGAGCTAAATCATTCGTCCTATAATGTCGGTCAGTATACGCGAACTACCCGGTTGAGCTAGATCATTCATCCTATAATGTCGGTCAGTATACGCAAACTACCCAATGGAGCTAAATCATTCATCCTATAATGTCGGTCAGTAAACGCGAACTACCCGGTTGAGCTAAATCATTCATCCTATAATGTCGGTCAGTATACGCGAACTACCCGATGGAGTTAAATTATTCATCCTATAATGTCGGTCAGTATACGCGAACTACCCGGTTTAGCTGAATCATTCATCCTATAATGTCGGTCAGTATACGTTAACTACCCAATGGAGCTAAATCATTCATCCTATAATGTCGGTCAGTATACGCAAACTACCCGGTTGAGCTAAGTCATTAATCCTATAATGTCGGTCAGTAAACGCGAACTACCCGGTTGAGCTAAATCATTCATCCTATAATGTCGGTCAGTATACGCGAACTACCCGATGGAGTTAAATCATTCATCCTATAATGTCGGTCAGTATACGCGAACTACCCGTAGGAGCTAAATCATTCATCCTATAATGTCGGTCAGTATACGTGAACCACTCGGGGGAGCTAAATCATTCATCCTATAATGTCGGTCAGTATACGCGAACTACCCGATGGAGTTAAATCATTCATCCTATAATGTCGGTCAGTATACGCGAACTACCCGCTGAGCAAAATCATTCATCCTATAATGTCGGTCAGTATACGAGAACCAATCGGTGGAGCTATATCATTCATCCTATAATGTCGGTCAGTATACGCGAACTACCCGTAGGAGCTAAATCATTCATCCTATAATGTCGGTCAGTATACGCGAACTACCTGGTGGAGCAAATTCATTCATCCTATAATGTCGGTCAGTATACGCAAACTACCAAATGGAGCTTAATCATTCATCCTATAATGTCGGTCAGTATACGCGAACTACCCCGTTGAGCTAAATCATTCATCCTATAATGTCGGTCAGTATACGCAAACTACCCAATGGAGCTAAATCATTCATCCTATAATGTCGGTCAGTAAACGCGAACTACCCGGTTGAGCTAAATCATTCATCCTATAATGTCGGTCAGTATACGCGAACTACCCGATGGAGTTAAATCATTCATCCTATAATGTCAGTCAGTATACGGGAACTACCCGGTTGAGCAAAATCATTCATCCTATAATGTCGGTCAGTATACGAGAACCAATCGGTGGAGCTATATCATTCATCCTATAATGTCGGTCAGTATACGCGAACTACCCATAGGAGCTAAATCATTCATCCTATAATGTCGGTCAGTATACGTGAACCACTCGGGGGAGCTAAATCATTCACCCTATAATGTCGGTCAGTATATGCGAACTACCTGGTGGAGCAAATTCATTCATCCTATAATGTCGGTCAGTATACGCAAACTACCCAATGGAGCTAAATCATTCATCCTATAATGTCGGTCAGTATACGCGAACTACCCGGTTGAGCTAAATCATTCATCCTATAATGTCGGTCAGTAAACACGAACTACCCGGTTGAGCTAAATCATTCATCCTATAATGTCGGTCAGTATACGTGAACTACCCAATGGAGCTAAATCATTCGTCCTATAATGTCGGTCAGTATACGCGAACTACCCGGTTGAGCTAGATCATTCATTCTATAATGTTGGTCAGTATACGCAAACTACCCAATGGAGCTATATCATTCATCCTATAATGTCGGTCAGTATACGCGAACTACCCGTAGGAGCTAAATCATTCATCCTATAATGTCGGTCAGTAAACGCGAACTACCCGTAGGAGCTAAATCATTCATCCTATAATGTCGGTCAGTATACGTGAACTACCCAATGGAGCTAAATCATTCGTCCTATAATGTCGGTCAGTATACACGAACTACCCGGTTGAGCTAGATCATTCATTCTATAATGTCGGTCAGTATACGCAAACTACCCAATGGAGCTAAATCATTCATCCTATAATGTCGGTTAGTAAACGCGAACTACCCGGTTGAACTAAATCATTCATCCTATAATGTCGGTCAGTATACGTGAACTACCCAATGGAGCTAAATCATTCATCCTATAATGTCGGTCAGTATACGCAAACTACCCGGTTGAGCTAAGTCATTCATCCTATAATGTCGGTCAGTATACGTGAACTACCCAATGGAGCTAAAATATTCATCCTATAATGTCAGTCTGTATATGCGAACTACGATGGAGCTAAATCATTCATCCTATAATGTCAGTCTGTATATGCGAACTACCCGGTTGAGCTAAATCATTCACCCTATAATGTCGGTCAGTATACGCGAACAAATAGGCCTAGGTAGATCTGGGCCCAGCTGCGGATCCAGGGTTTCTGTGGACGGGGTTCAAACGTATAGGAAGGGAGGTTCGTTTTCCTAATATCACACAAATTTTACTGAATTTCTACATGAAATTGAAATAAAATGTTCGTCCCCCCCCCCCCTAACCCACTTTGGATCCATTACTGGGGCCTACAAAATTTCATCTGAATTTTTGTTCCCCGATCCCGCTAATATTGAAATTTGTCAATGTTGGCTAACGTAGATCTAGATCTATCAAAAGTTTGTAACAATTTCTTGTACCGACAATTTTAAGTGAACAAAAATATTGTCTTTTGGGACAAAAATCATCGTTAGAAATAAAGAAAATGCTCATGGTCGGAAGTAATTCCTTCATTATCTACGATGTTTAACTTTTTCCGAGCCATCTCATCAACAAACAATTCTGACTTGGGGATCATTGCCTAGCAACGTAACGCCAGGTAGATAGATAAGCAGGTGCGCAATAAAATCTCGGCTTACGAGACTCCACGTTATTTCGCGGAGTTTCCAATCTCTGTTGTTATTATTATGTCTTTGTCAGAAGTGAATCGATCAAAAATCAAAATTTACCCGTAAAAAGTCCTTTCAGGTCGTTGTTTGATTTGAATATCAATAATTCAGTGAAAATAAACAGTCTGAATGGTTCTGCATAACATACAGAACTCATGCATAAGCAGTTTTAAAACTGGATGAGCAGTTTCGAAACTGCTCATGCAGTTTTGAAACTGAATAAAGTTCCGTATATGCAGTTTTAAAACTGCTTAAGTTCTAAAACGGTTCACAACATATGCACTCACTTCGAAAGTAATTGCAAGTTTACTCTGTAAGCTAGAACAAAGGGCTTTGGCAATATAACACATCATTCATTACCCCCATCGAATAGCATTCCGCGATTTTTGAGATTCAACCCATAACTAGCAAAATAACCGATTTAAAGGGGAGTGACTAAAACGCAGACAATATAGAATATAGAGTAACGCATACAATATGAAACAAAGAAGGATATCGATTAGGTGACTAAAACGCAGACAATATAGACAAAGAAGGAGTGTTGCCTTACGCATACAATATAGACAAAGAAAAATTTGATTTTGAATCTTATGGTATATATAATTTACTAAATATGTCATTGTTTGATTAAAAAATGATTATTATGAATTAATTGACTTCGATATAATATAATAACTGACTTTATATTTCATTGTTTGGCAAGTTTACATTTTTTTGTGATTATTATTATTTATTTTTTACATAAACAATTTGCCTACTTTGATCCCCAATTTGTTTGTGAATCATTTTATTTATCATTTCATGTATTCTGTTAACTGTTGGACTTGTTGTTGTTGCTTTTTTGGATAGGGCCTACATAAGTGAATAACTTAGAAGCCCTAAGAATAAGCGAACCGTAAGCATAAGCTTGTTGAGCTTCTTTGGTCATTTTCTTTATTCTATTGTCCAGAGATTTGTATTCTAACTGCTTTTATAACACATAATTTTTTTTCTTGATTTGAATCTTAACTTATATCATGAAAATCAATTATCAAACGATTTTTTTCTAAACAGGTCCAAATTATAATATGATTCGCAACAACTTCGAATGAATGATGTATATAATTAATGTAGTTTTAGTATATTTGGTCAGAAAACACTGCGAATCGAAGGAATGGTCACTGGTGTGTTCTTTTTCCACAATGATTTCAAAGCTTTTACAAGGTCGGTTTCATACATCATTATGTGTGAACGGGTTACATTATCAATACCAAAAGTATTATTGCCCTTTTCTTGTTTGAGTAATTTAGAATTTCTAACATTTTCGCAAATGCCAAGAAATTTGACCGTGCTGTTTTGGGGTCGCTGTTTTGAATCTACTGCAGTCGACAAAATGAATATTGTTAAAGGAAGAAAGAAAGATCATGAGTAATGTAGCACAAAAAATAATGGAGCAAAAGGATAAAATTATCGACATTATCTTCTTTGCCACAATACTTTCGGATTCCCTTTAGTATAGGAACGTAAATATCAGGCATTGATTGTTAAATGCTTTATTCATTTAATAAATAAAATGCGATAACCGATCAAAGGGTGTGATAACTACTGTAAGTGTGCCCAACACTTTCAGTAATCACTTATTTAAAATTAAGGGTTAATTGACCGTCTCAAGCAAATATACACAGTAATTAATGGGTGATTACTGAAAGTATTGGGCACACTTACAGCAGCTTTCACACCCTTTGACCGGTTATCATATTTTCTTTACTAACCCATTTATAATACCAAACGGAAAATTTTAGGCTGTTCCAAATTCAAAGATGTTGCAGACAACAATTTCAAATGGATAATATTTTAATTTTTTGGTCTTTTTTTTGTAGAAAGCATTGTGAGTGAAAAAAGAAGAAATTGCTTGCCACTTTCCACAATGTTTTCCAGAACCATTTAATTCTGAGGAATCAAAAAGAAATCAGAAAATATTGAGGCTAAGAAGAAAAGGCTGATAATTTTATCCTGTTGTTACTGTTCTACATCAGGCCTGTTCTACATTACTCATGTTTTTTATTTATCAATATTCCTTTTCTCGACTGCAGTAGATTCAAATCAGCAGTCAAATTTCGTTTGCGAAAATGTAAGAAATTCTAAATTTGTTAAACAAGCAAAGGACAATAATGCCTTTGATATTGATAATGTAACCCGTTCACACATGATGATGTATGATACCGACCTTGTAAAAGCTTTGAAATCATTGTGGAAAAAGAACACACCAGTGACCATTCCTTCGATTCGCAGTGTTTTCTGACCAAATATACCACACTAATTCTAAACATCATTCATTCGAATTGTTTTGAATCATCTTTTAATTTGGACCCGTTCAAACTTTTTTGTTTGATAATTGATTTACATGACATAAGTTGAGATTCAACTAAAGAAAAAAACATGAATACTTTATAAAGGCAGTCAGAATATTACAAATTTCTGAACAGTATAATAGTCCATCAATAACTGAGCGCTTCTCTGTTATTCATTCATGTATATAAGAAAAGCATCAACTACAATAGTAAACAGATTAAATGAAATAATTAATGTATAAAATGGTTAACAAACAAATCGAAGATCAAAGTAGGCTACTTGTTTATGTAAAAAAACAAAAAAAAAAAAAAAAATCAATGATATTAATTATATAAAATGTTTATCAAACAATGAAATATACAATCAATTTTCATATTATATCAAAGACTTAAAGTCAATTATTTATTGATAATAATTACATCAATTGTTTATCAAACAATGAAATATAAATTCAATTATTATTTCATATTAAAGTCAAAAGATTAATAATAATAATAATTACAAAAAATGGTTATCAAGCAATGACATATTTAGTAAATCATTGTACTATAAGATTCAAAATCAAAATCCTTCTTTGTCTATATTGTATGCGTAAGGCAACAGTCCTTCTTTGTCTATATTATCTGCGTTTTAGTCACCTAATCGATATCCTTCTTTGTTTCATATTGTATGCGTTACTCTATATTCTATATTGTCTGCGTTTTAGTCACTCCCGATTTAAAGTAACAACGTGTGTTTACTTACTCAAAATGGGTCCCGTTTCTTCATAGCCGGAAGTCCCTCTTCTGAGATTTCGCTCATAGCATTTTGCAATGAATGAGAGGGATTGGTGGCCGTGACATTGGCCATCAAAGTTACACAGTTTCCAAACTCTATCACGTGGATGTACTCTGAGAGAGGTTCCCAAAAGCAATGAATATCGTGCTAAAATAGGTTGAGTTTACAGTTATGTATTGATAAACCGTCAGTATTGTTATATGCCTACTATAGTGGACGAGGATTGACCTAGCGGAGCATCCCATTCGATTAGCATGGGCTGCTCTGCCAGGTCATTTATCGTGAGGTATATCTCGTAAAATACTAAGATACTATTGTTTGTCCGAAATCACGCCACGACTTACAGGATAAATCGTTCCCTACTCCCTAAAATAATTGATGTTTCTGTGGATGTGCGCGTGTATATTTTTGGAATAGGGAACGATTTTGTCCAGTTAACCGTGACGTAATTTCGGACAAACAATAGCATTTCCATATGTGTTGTTATAAAATCTCGTAACTACGGCTTGATTCAAGCCGTAGTTATGAGATTTTATTTACAACACCGACGGTTTATCAAAACATTACGATAAAACAAATCTATTTTAGCTCAAAATTCATTGCCATTGTGGAACAAGCATAACCTGTGTGAAAGAGATGTCGCAGATATGTGTGACCGGACCAAACACAAAATAAATGAAAGAATTGCGTGTTAAACCTTTCCCAAACGGCAAATTTTCAAAATTTCCTTTTCAAAAGCTGCTGCAGACGACAAATGGACCTCGTTTAAGATAAAATTTGTGTACAATATAGCATGGAAAATATTGAGACAAAAGGAGAAACTGCTGGTTATCAGCAGTTTCTTCTTTTGTCTCAAAATTGTCCCATGCAATTTCTATTAAGGACGTCAAAACCAGGTCTTGTTTGGGAAAGTGTTAACATAAAGTACAGATAATCTTCTATTTCGTGTGATATATATGGCCTAACATGTCATAACGGCAATGCTAACGGAAACTCTCAAGATCATTCTAGAGTCGTAGACTATCATTAACCCATTACCAGATGGCAAGAAATTAGACTGGTCCAAATTCAAAGATGTTGCAGACGATAATTTCCTGTGGAGGAAATTTTACATTTTTTGTCTTTCTATGTGGAAAACAATGTTGGAAATAAAGAAATTGCTTGTAAGGAGGAATTTCTTCATTTTCCACAATGGTTTACATTTAGCATTCCTCTTGATGGGCTCAAAAAGCATAAAGGTATGCTCAACATCTTTTTTGGTGTTGGCGTAGAATGACCATTGCAATATAATATTGACAATCGGAAAATTATACAAATTTTGGACAGTCATTAAATAAACTATTGCATCACGCCCATAATATGTAAATTTTATCTCGTCCATCAAAAAGTTTTTGAACAGGTTACAATTTGATTTGTACAAAATGCAAACGTCGAAACACCACTGTGTTGTAAGCTGTCCGTTAGATTTGTGTAGTTTGTACGGAAGTTTTGAGTGGTCAATCAAAGATGGCGTCCGTGGAAAATCGGGAGAGGTGGGTGTCTTAGGTTTTCGTCTATAATTTCCTAAAATGGCCGTATCTTGTCTTGATACTGATATCATCGCATAGCAGAAATATATACCTATTCACGGTGCTATATAACCAAGTACCAGTGTGGTCCTATCGCTTTTGATCGTAGTGCAAAGGGAGTCCAACACGGTAATTTTTTTTTTCGAAGCGAGAAAGTTGGCCTTTTAAGGATGATTGCATAGAAAACAGCGAACTAAGGAATAAACTATTGCGCTAACTCGGATGTTTTTAACATGCTCTTTTCTATTGTTACTGTTATTTTACACAAAAACGTCCAGAATGACCAAAAACTCTGTGTTTACTAAATGGCCAAACAACGGTGTAGTCACAGTGAAAATATGCAGACACAACGGTGCAGTTTCTGTGTTATCTGTACGGTGTAGTTATTATTTTCATAACAAATTGTGAACGGTGTAGACTTGGTATGTTGTATAGGACGAACTAGCTCAAACTGCTAACAGATCATATGCAGCTCTGATTTATCCCCCTCAAATACTCTGGTCTTAGAAAACCCAGTTCTCTCCCTTGACGAAAACGCCACCATCCTCAAAGTAAACGAAAACAAAAGTTAAGGAAATATGCCGTTATCTCTTTTCTTCATTCACCTACGCATAAAACAGTTCAATGTATGTTAAATGTAATTTTCGGAAGACATTTTTTGTTATTTGTTATTGAATTAACATCTGACGGACATGATAATCACAAGGAATACCATCACAAAATATTAAACAAAACATGCAATAAACGTCATTTTAGAACAATGTTTACTGACTTACCCTACGATGTGGGTGCAATGGCCAGTTTCTTGTTCATCCGTTCATTTGATTTGTAGATTCGAAATGTCGGCTCTGGCTTTGAATTTTTCTTTGTAACTGTTTTAATTGGTTATTACAATCAGTTTTTGTAATTAATAAAATGATTTCAACTCATGGAGTATGATAACAAGTGATTGAAATGTATCCTGTTGTAAACTTGACCCCTCATTGAAAAGTCCGATTTTACCAAAATAAAGTATTCCATCAACAAAACATAAATTATTATAATCATAAAAACAAAACATGAATTACAAATTTGTTTCATAAACATTTGGGTCTTTTTTCGTCTTGTTCGACTTAAAGTAATCAAGTCTTGAAAATAGAATTACTGAACTGCAAAATTTATTTTGGCATTTTCAGACGTAATTAACCTCTGAGAACTTCCGGACTGACAATTTTCTGACCAAGATTTTTTGTGTCCACTCATAAAATGTAACCATTTTCAATGAAAAAGACAATATCCTATTCGCCAAAACCGTTTGACTATTGGAGTAAAACGCATTGAAGTACTTCCAAGAGAGTAGAACTTACACACATCCATAAATAAATGAAATGCAATGTTTTCTATCCGGAACCGACCTTCCTTGACCATGTTATGAGAAGATATCCAATTACCAAGTTGATCAATGCTTCTCAATGACTTAATCACATCTAGGAACAAACTATTAATTTCAGCCATTATTTCCATGTCTCGTGAGTCCCTATCCGTATCATCTGTTTCAGCACGTCCAATGGAAATATCAGGAATTAAGGTCGGAGCTTTTTGAACCACTTTATGTGACAGTTGAAAACGGTGTAAACCCCCAATAAACTCAAACTATACTAAAGCTCAGAGTTTTCGAACCTTTTTGGTCTGTCTGATCATTGATCTCCCTTCTGCGCACTTTTAACATCTGGCTAGAATGGTCTTGTTCCGAATGCTTCGCAACCTTTTCGAAATTTCATTCGAAATGTCAGCAGTAACAAGTGAACCGCATGGAACTGAAAATAAAAGACAAAATAAAACAGACACCGACAGATTCTTGGTATTTTCTACTATTTGACCCTTACGAAATTGCTTTGACAAATAGCGAAGAAACTAGATTCTGTCTCTATTCTGATTAAAGTATATTTTGTAGACATATTGTCACCTTCTTTGTTGTGAAGCATTTACAAGTCAGTCATATATTAACATAATTGGTGGAGAATTTCGGTAGTAATTGTAAAACGTGATTCCAAGCAATGAAAACGTTATCATTAAACATTACAATATTATCATTCCAGAAATAATAAGCTTTGTATTGCTTCAAGTCTGCACCGTTCACAATTGCATTATGACTACACCGTTCACAATTTGTTATGAAAATATAACCACACCGTACATAAAACACAGAAACTGCACCGTTGTGTCTGCATATTTTCACTGTGACTACACCGTTGTCACGCCATTTAGTAAACACGGTGTTTTTGGTCATTCTGGGCATTTTTGTGTAAAATAACGGTAACCATAGAAAAGAGCATGTTAAAAACATCCAAGTTAGAGCAATAGTTTGTTCCCTAGTTCGCTGATTACTATGTAATCATCCTTCAAAGGGCAACTTTCTCGCTTCGAAAAAAGTTTGCCGTGTTGGGCTGTCTTTGCACAACGACTGAGTACGATAGGACAACACTGGTACTTTGATATATAGAACCGTTGATAGGTATACATTTTCCCTGTATAATGATATCAGTATCAAGGCAAGATACGACCGTTTAAGAAATTTATGACACCTACCTCTCATGTTGTATTGTTGTCGCCATCTTTGAATGACTGCACAAACCTAACGGACAACTTACAACACAGTGAACACGTAATCAATACAGAACAATACTATCAAATGTACCCATCGAAGATGAGATGACATGGAAATCTCCGGAGATATTATGAAGAAGGGGCATAATTAAAAACAATAGTCTAAATGGCATCACCAATATGGCCTCAATCCATTACCAGACAGCAAAAATTTTGGACTGTTCCAGTTTTAAATGTGTTGCAGACGTCAAATATGAGTTGATAAAATTTAAAAAAAAATCTCAGCATTTTTATTAGAAAATATTGTGGGAAATGAAGAAATTGCTTGTGACAAGCAATTTCTTCATTTTCCTAAATGTTTTCCAAAACCTAAATATCTTTTACGGAGTCAGAAAGAGTCAATGTGTGGGAATGTGTTAAACCTTTACCAAACGACAAATTTCAGTGCGTCCCAATTTGCAAACTGTTGTAGGCGATAAAATAGATGTTATAAAGACAGTATTTACGTATATAGTAAAACTAAGAAGATAATCAGCATTTTTTTTTCTTCTTTGGTCTCAATGTTTTCCAATCATTTTCTGTTCAGGTCGACTAAATCAGGTCTTCTTTTGGGAAGGGTTAAAATGATTTATGAAAAATGTGGCGTATGGAACTCAAACAATCGAAAACGACTAATAAAAGAGAAAGGGCTCACATCTGAATGGTTTGTACGCAGGTTATCAAATGCAAAAACAAAGTTACAATTTAGATGTATTTTATATAAATACTGCTCTAAATGTGATAATCTCCGACATTTCTAATGTTAATAATCGCCTTTCTAGCAAATTAGTGGTCCATCAAATTTTCGAGTAAAATGTGAGTTTGTTATTTTTTTAAGTAGATTGTTTAGTCTTGGCTTTAAAACGCCTGAAACATTAGAATCTGAGATGAAAAGATGGGGATCATTAAAATGATGAACGTATTTTTGGGTAAGTGTTGGTTGGAATTGATCTTTGTTCAAATCTCCTTTCATAGCCTAAAGACAGTCTCAATGGAAGAAGCAAACGGTCTGTTAACCCTTTCCCAAACAAGACCTGGCCCCGGTTTCTAGAGAAAACTTAAGTACGTTCTCAGACTCAAATCTGACCACCGTACTCAAATCACACGAAATTCACGTGAACTTCAAACGAATACCCCTCAACGTTGGTATCCCTTTGAAGTTGAGCAAGTACTCATGAGTATGTACTTAAGTTTTTCGAGAAACCTGGACCAGGTTTCGACGTCCCTAATATGAAGTGATTGGGAAATATTGAGGCAAAAGAAGAAAATACTGATAACTAGCATGTTCTCCTTTTGCCTCAATATTTTCTCCACTGTATTGTAAACACATACTACCTTTGATAATATCAATTTCGTAATCTGTAGCACCTTTCAAATTCAACCAATCTGATTTTTTATCATTTGGGAAAGGGTTTATATCGAAATTTGACATCAACGTTAAGTTATATCTGACTCGCTACCAACCCATCTAATGGTCGTATCCCAAGCAAGACCTGGTTTTAACGTCCCTAATCAAAATGGCTTGGGAAAACATTGAAACAAAATAAGAAACTGCTGATAACCAGCAGTTTCTCCTTTTGTCTCAATGTTTTCTATATCATATTTTACACAAATCCTATCTTTAGAAACATCCATTTTGTCATCTTTGGCGGTTTTTGAAGTGGATCACCCTAAAATTTTGTCGTTTAGGAAAGGGTTAAAAGAATAATGGTTCGACAGTCTAGGAAAGAACTTTGAGCCATTGAAAAGTAATAGTATGTTTTGTTGAATCTCATACATATTCTAGACCATATTGAAAGACATTAGAATCACATTTCGTAGACTGTACCAGAATCGCTGGAATAGGGAACGATTTTATCAAATAAACCGTGACGTAACTTCGGACAATCAATAGTATCTCTTGTATGTTGTTAAAAAATCTCGAAACCATGGCTTGATTCAGACCGTAGTTACGAGATTTTTCCAGATTGCCATTGACAGGTGAAAACGATCTGAACACCCATCAGACTGCATGCAAACTTTCAAGCATGAAACATGGCATGCGTGGCATATTTGGAATATGGCCAATGTATATAACATACAGATAGGGCATTATTGAAAAAAGAAATTGGTATTTTTATTTCTAAATATGCATGCGATGACAGACACGATGTGCTTTGATGAGACTTGACTGGGTGTAATTTGGTGTGTTGGAATGCTGAAATTGCAATGTTTGTGGAGTAAAAACAATCTCCCTTAATCGCGTAATGACAAATGGGTTAAACACAAAGAGAATAGCTTTAATTGTGATCTTGACTGCAACATCTGTCATATCGAGATTATTGAGTCTACGTGTATCTTGAATCGACTAAAGATTAATACCGATATTAGAATACAAAAGCGAAACTTCACGGTCTTCTGGTGACACTTGACCTCATGCCCATGATGTTGGTACCAAGCTCGGCTGGAGATCACGTGACAACATTTGAAAGCAACAACTGTTTTTGTACTTAAGAAATATTTGAAGTATCAATTATAATACAAACTATTTAAGAAGAAATTACCAAATCATGGTCTCATTTCCATGGGAGGGGTCTAGCTTAGACTGCCTCAAAACACTTCAAGATGTATTTTAAGGTTCCGGAATTGTAATTGGTACACACATTTAGCAAATAAATCTCTATGAAAGTTGAATATGTTGTAGACATTGGTGAATAAAAACATTTTATCTTCTTACTTTTTAAAATTAGTAAATTAAAGGGAAGAGAACTGGTTTTAAAGTTTGCATTTCAGTCAATGAGAAAATATCGTTTTTGTCAATATTTACAAAATAAGGCAATTTTTCAAAATATGTAAATAGTAGAAAGTTGCCAATCATTATTTCATTCGATAACATAAAATTAAGTAGGCTAGCTTGTTTATATCCCATAGCAATACAAGGGCAGATGATCCACTAAAATTCATATTTAAAGGTATATAGTGCCTCTTTCCTAGTCAGAAACATTTACTGATTATTTACCATTCACATAATAACATATCATCTTGAGTTTTGTCATGCCAAAATATGATAATGTGATATTAATCACTATCAGGCATATTTGTTTTGTATATCGTCGGTGTAAATACAAAACCTCGTATGTAGATTTTTGTGATTTTCAAAGTACATAATTTTGTGCCCAATTAAAGACAGTCTTCTAGGTTTTGAAATATTTTTCTGGTCAGTATTGATGGTAAATCAGTTGGTAAACAATATGTTCAAATTTCAAGTAAAACAATTCAGTTTGGGAAAAGTTATTACACTTTTTTCCCTCCCCTTTAAAACATTTCAATAACGAGATACGGGGTTTTGCATTTACAACGAAGATAATCCCTTGACAGCCAGAAGTCGCTATCAGCAGTTTTTATAGTTTTGAGAAAAACGCGTTTTAAGTTTTGAACTTGTCTCTAAATTCACACAATTGCTGTATGTAAATGGAATTTTGCATAGTGGTAGATACGCCTATGAAGATTGTTCGTATAAAATATTACATATCTATACTGAGAGGCAAAAGAAAGTATACACTTTTCGATTTTCGATATCTCTCTAAATTACCATCATATCGACTCAAAATTTTGCACTATTTATTCCTACTCATAGACCAATAATGCAGTCTTGTTGAATTTTACCTGAACCTGCTTGATTACCTGTACTCTTGCTACATGCCGATCTTGCAAATTTTGCACGTGCGACCTAGTGCAGCATAAAATATTGCTGTTAATCCTTATTGGAATTCTTTATCAATTATCACAACAAATCACAACGTTAAATTTTGTCTAACATCATAACACAATTCTCGGTGGCTGGTAGAAAACGATCAACATACCCATTTTTGCCATTAAGACCCATTTTTCTATGACGCAGCGTAATACGAAAGAAACGTGACACAATATACACTTATTCAGGTAGCATAGGGGCATCCTGTGCAAATTCTATCAAAACCTGTCTATAGATTTAGAAGGAGTTATGTCAGATAACTTGTTTGCATCAAGCCCCCTTTTGCCATGACGCATCATAATATGGAAAGCACTAACAATATACGCATGGTTCTAGGTAACTAGGCTCTTTCTGCGAACATTTTATCCAAGTCCGTTCATAAATGTAGGGTTTGTGCCAACGTGAATTATTGTGTTAATTTATTTCTTAAATCCCCTTTTTCGATGCCACTGTATGATAGGAAAAAACCTTCGCAACGGAAGGAAGGACAGATAGACGGGTAGTCGAAGAAGTGTACATAATACAAACGACCTGCATTAGTGGCGTTTAGAAATCGTAATAATCTATACATACGTGGAAGAACTAGGGTGTATACTTATTTTTGCCTCTCAGTATATATTGAAAATTAAGGCCGTATTTGGTAAAAATAGCTGATAGCCACTTCTGGCTCCCGACATTTCTTCAGAAAAGTGTTGATTTGTGGCAGCTATCAGCAGACTTAATCCGTGGTTTTATCAATTTAACTTATCGTTAATTGGTTTTTTATTCACCATTTAACAAAAAATAAGTTTTGATTTATATTTAATGCAGTTTTAAGTTGTTTTTCTGGAAATGTCCTATAAATCACAAGCATGTATTACATATCACTAATTTGTCTTCTTCTTTCGTCTTCTACTTGTTTTGTTTATAATTAATTGTTGCCGGTGTTGTCGTCAATACTTTAGAATTAAGAAGTCGTTTATCTGTACTTAGTATGGTGGAGTGAACAAAGGTAAACATGGCTTTGATGAATTTCAATAAAAAAAAACTCTGAAAGAAGACGTACGCAAAAAATCTGTGAATTTTAAAAAAAATGATTGTCTTTCTAAAACAAAAATAAAATGATTATTTTGTTGATGTGTTTGTCTGAAAAATTGGTATTTTTAGATCATTGCTTAAGATTAATACCCATCTAATGCCTCACAAAGATACAAAAATAATCCGGTTGATCCCTGAAAAACAAATTTTCGTTTTTGAAGGATATGGCTTTATTGAACAATGTTTAAATGGAAAAGTAATGAGATTAACTTTTGCCACAAATACTTTACGAATTTATGATCTGGATTGGTATTTAAGATTCATAAAAATATACATTTTGGTATTACTGAACTAGATTTTGTGCGTTACAAAAAAAACCCTTTAGATCCTACAAAAAAAAGTTGTCTGCAATTAAACTTTGCCGGATTATTAAACAAGACTGATTCTGACATTGATATTTTAACCAAAGGAGTGCATTTTATTCATTTATAGCAATCATTGTATAGAACATTTACAGAAATGAAGTTTGAAATTTTATACTGCCAGAAGGCGCTATCAGCATTCAAAACTTACAAAAAAGTATAATTTGAGAATTGTTCATTCTGCATCTTAAATAAAAACACGATCATTCAAAGAAATGAAACAATTCTGAAGTTATTTGAAGCTCAGAATGATCAAAACACAGAGTGACAATATTTGTGATGGGGTGCCAGAAGTGGCTATCAGCAAAAGCTTAAAGTCCACATTTTAAAACACCAAATAGAATGTGTTCGGCTTATCTACATAATATCAAACACGTCTAGAATAAACATTTGAAATGGTATAAGGCCAATGTAATAATAAACAGATGCATATCTGATAAGAACTCTTGTATAATAGAGCTCAAGTATGGTATGTATGCAAGATATACACGGTGGGGATTGTGCATGCTGGGATGGATAACGAATATGGAGTATACGGACAAAATTTGCCACGCTTCAGGTAAGAAATTGTGCAATAATTTTCTTATTTCTGCTCCAATTTTCAAGCGGTTTGTTGCATGTACCCCGCATTAGTGAGCTCTTTCCTCGGATATATGACTTGTTTGTAGAATCTTTGTACTTTGTCCAAAAATTGATCCCAACCGACCAGAAAAACGACAAAAAAATTCAGGCCCTTTTTCTAGGCGGTTGGGATCGGTTTTTGAGAAAAGTACAGGGAAGTTCCAGATAAATAATACATCTGAGAAAAGGGCTCAGTAAGACGGAGTACATGCAACAAACCGCATGAAAATTGACGCAGAAATAAAAAAGTTATTGCACAAATTCTTACCTGAAGCGTGATTAATTTGGCCGTAGTCGTTACCATTTTGCTTTCTGGTCGGTTGGGACAATATTTCGGAAAAAGTATCAAGAGTTATCTAATATGTCATACATCCGATGAAAGAGCTCGATACGGCGGGGTACATGCAGCAAACCGCTTGGAAATTGATACAGAAATAACAGAGTTATTGCAAAATGTCTTACCTGAAGGGAGGCGAGTTGGCATCAAATTTTGTGCAAAAAATAGACTGAGTTTACCGTTATGTTTTGATAAACCGTCGGTGTTGTTATAACATCTAGTAACTACGGTTTGATTCAAGCCGTAGTTACGAGATTTTATAACAACACCAACGAAATACTATTTATTTGTCCGAAATTACGTCACGGTTTACTTGGACGTCGCGCACGGTATTGGGGAACTAAATGTAACGTCAAAATAGTGAACGTCATTATTCTAATAATTGCGGAACGTTGAAGTTTTTATGTAGACAAAAGACAAGACCATGTTTTAAGAAAATCTCCACTATTTCTGTCTTTTGCTCTTCTTAAGCTTTAACGTCACTTTGATTCGTTTTATTTTCGTCTTAAAATGCGCCAAATAGATACTTTTAAGGCTACGCCAATTAAAAAAGTTTACGTTTATAAAATTTCTGTCCACACGAACAAATTTGAACATCTTTTTTACGTTTTATCATTTTGCATTGAAATTTTGATATGACAAACAAGAAAAAAATAATATTTCCATATTGAAATTAAGTTGTTGTATGAATAAGGGAACCGGTATTTTTTAAACTCTAAAGGGTAAAAAAGTAGAGTTTTCAACGACCTGAAACAATTTCTGTCCACACGCATTTTAAATCATAAATGCTTCATTTATTATGCTAACTAATTTTCTTGTATATATTACAGAAATAGAGAAAAATAATATTTCTTGTATCAAGTTTTGTTGCATTTCAGCCATTAATTCATAAAATATCAAACGAAATTCTCATTTTTTCTGCGACGTAATTCTAATTGTTACACTGCGATTTTTGGTGAACAAACTGGGCTTATTTGCGCAATCGACATCGAAATTTGATTTCCGTTCGGCAAAACATTCTACAGCATTTCCACTGTCATATAATATACTTTTCAATGTGTTTGACGTTACTTAATCGCAAAGTTGCTTATAAATATCCGTCGCCGTTGAAAATTTATGTTACATGTTACACGCGTTTTTTCGCCGAATTTATGAACAAAAAGTCTTTCTAGCAAATTTATACAAACTAACAACCTGAAAAGAGTATGTCATTGAAAAGGATCATGGTTTTACGGTTATTTTGACATATAACAAAGTTTTAGAAAGCAAAACGGTTCTTTGGAAATTCAGTTATGAATCGCAGAGGGTAGCGTTTTTTGAAAAGTTCCCCAATAGCGTGCGCGACGTCTTGATAAAATCGTTCCCTATTGTCGGTAGTCGTTATCCATCCCATCATGCACAATCCCCACCGTGATATAGGTGATTGTTGATAGCTACTTCTGGCACCCCATCATCTGCTGATAGCTACTTATGGCAGCCAATAAATATGGCGGTTGCTGATAGCCCATAAATGTCCCTTGTCAGTTTTACCATTTATAGTTGGAATATGACAATAAAATTTTGTGTGTAGGTAGAACACCATATTTACACCTCATTTATGCTAAAAAGTGCATTTCGGCCAAATGTGCTGATAACCACTTCTGGCTGTCAAGGGACGATATATGATTTTAAATATTAAGATCGACATAAAACTTTATTTTGCAAGGTAATGCTATTGACCATTTCCAACGACATTTGAATAAAACACCATTTATATTCAGATAATATGGACCATTTGTAAAAGAGCTTCCAGTGTAATGTTCTTATATTTGTCAATGCTACGTGATGACAGTGATAAAATGATAACTTGTGTTTCACAGTGGGATTGCAAAGAGCAGTTGAAATTGACCCTGAAACAAGATATTAGCCGTTTCCAAAACCAGTTATTCAATCAGAATTAATCAGCATTAAATCTCTTCACATTCCCTCGAGAAATAACAACTAAATACGTAAATATCTCGGTCAGTCATTTACGTTAATGTTGCTATTTTGATATAGATAGATCATCATTCAAATATCCGTGTAAAGGTGAATGGTGTCATTGATCACTGATATAGTGCGCCAACATTTGCCCGAGACATCTTAAACCATTACCAAACCCATTACCAAAAGACAAAATTTTGACTTGTCCAAATTCAAAGATGTTGCAGGCGACAACTAAATATGAATGAAAAAGTACATTTTCTAATCATTTTGTATGGAAAATATTGTGAAAATGAAGAAATTGCTTGTCACAAGCAGTTTCTTCATTTTCCACAATGTTTTCCATTGCAAGTTTCTTGTGGGGAGTCAAAAAGAGTCACTGTGTGGTGATGGGTTAAGACGCTCGGCTACCGTACTTTGCACTCGTAATGTAAAGTGACAGAAAGTAGTAGTAGTTTTGTTCAGGTAAAATAGGCATTTTCAAATCATGCGCACATCAACAGTAAACTTAAAATTATACCAATATGAAAACTATTCATTGTATAAAAGCCACATAGGATAACATAAAAATACCCATATTTCTCATACTTTTTCTTTTATGGCATTTTGTGTAACTTTGCAACAAAACTTTTAAAAAACACATACATTAATATTACCATTCTAAGGGTCTAGTGAATGGTTTCGTTTCAAATAATAGACGAACGGCTGAACAGATAGAACAACATTCTGGATATACATGGTTGCATTCAAAGAAAAAAAGCAGATACCTAACCATTTTTCTATCGAACACACAGTGAAGGAGCGGAAGTGTGTGAAAGCTTGTCTTTGAGTGACAGCTTGTGTGTCTGTACATCGAGGAAATGCAACTTGGTAAACATCAGCGGTTGACATAGGTAAGAAAAAGTTTATGATTGATAATTATTTCGACATATATGTATATTTTATATTTTGTTGTAATGTCGTAATCTTGAATAAACATGGAAGGCATCGTCATAATATGCGCCCGGTCTGAGCTGTTTAAACCATACAAAATGCCTTGATCATTTGGATGGGGAAATTGGAGCATGATTTTCACCACATAAAATTGCCATTTTTATCGCTTTTTTAACATTCGTCGTATTGTTTATTCCCAAAATTAAATGCCTTTATGTATGCATTTTTTCACTAATGATGTCCATTCCAATAAATTCATAATACATACATAATTATAATATATTGCCGAAAATTCCCGATTTAGGTGTCCGCATTTTGACAGTTTTTATGTACAATCGTTTGGCTAATGACAATTCCCTTATGAATTCATTGTACAATCGCTTATAGGCCTGTCCCACCTAACCGAATTTTTACACCGGTTCGTTCCACAAACGGTTTGTGTTCGGTATGTTTACGGTGCCATTCGGTGCTTTTCGTCGACATTACGCGGTGTTCGCAGACGCCTAAAAAAGTTTTTGAGCATGCACAAAATTTTTCAACGAATGCAGCGAATGAAAATTTCGGAATGAGTTCGGTAATCGTTCGCAGAGGGATCGGTAGGCTTGCGTCTGGCATTCGTTACTTTCGCTTTGGTGTCGGTAATAATTCACAGACGAATTCCTGTTCGGTATGTTCGTTATGATCTCACCGAAGGACTAGCGTTTGCACTCCGATGAAGGTACGTTTCTTTACCGATCTGGTCGAAAAGGTTAAACGAACCACTAACGAAGACACCGATCCTGACGATGCCATTCCGAATATGACGTTATATTCGTTACTCAAACGGTAGGGTTTCGTTGGTGTTTGGGAACGAATTGGGGGATATTTCGGAGAAACAACGTTGGCTGTTCGACACATTCGCTACAAGTTCGTTACGTGTTCGGTGTTTGGTCGGTACACAATCGTTTAAGACCAAATGTTCACCGAATAAAATGACAACGAACACTGCGAATGAATTTCGTACTTGACATTCGGTATAATAGCTAAGCAAATAAGTGTAAAAATCATGCACTTTGTGATGCAAGCATCAAATTTGGCACATATATTTATAAGATCATGAAGTTTAATAAAAACCCGTTAGCCACTCAAAAAATCAAGATGGCCGCCATTTTTCAAGATGGCCGCCATTGATGTGTGTGAAATACCATTTTTACCATAAAACCTGATATAACTGTTTGTTTTTTCTGTATTTTTATAACAAAATGCATGTTTTAAACACGAGAAACTATAATTTTAGCATATTTGTGCAAAAAATACAAGATGGCCCCCATTTTTAGCTCCACTGGCCTTCAGGCCAGAGGGCTATTGTCATGGCGCTGTGTCCGTCGTGCGTCAGTCCGTCCGTCCCTCCGTCCGTCCGGTCGTCAACTTTTTCTTTAAAAATCTTCTCCTCAGAAACTACTGGATGGATTTCAATCAAACTTCACAGGAATGATCCTTAGGTGGTCCTCTATCAGATTCCTTCAATTAGTTCTGATTGAACCAGAAAGTCTGGAGTTCTCTGCCCTTGAATTAAAAAATTGACTTTGTTTTCACTCTAGACACTACAAATATTGATCAATCAAGACAAAACTTGGTCAGAATGTTGTTGCTAATAAGATCTTGCTTTAATGCAATTTTCAGCTTGATCTGAATATTGCGTCTTGAGTTATGTGCCCTTGAATTTGGCATAATTACCATTTTTGACCTTATTTTTACTCAAACAACCATAAATATCCACCAATCAACATGAAACTTTCATGTTATCTTACTGGCCATAATATCTTGCATGGGTATAATTTTCAGCTTCACAGGAATCTTAAGTCATGATTTATCTGCCCTTGAATTTGACCAAAGTGCTGTTTTTGACTTTGATTTTACACTATTTACATCCACAAATATTGAACAATCATGTCAAAACTTAAACAAGATGTAGGTGAAGTTAAGATCTTGCTTTAGTGTAATTCTTAGTTAGATAGGAATATAAAATCCTCATTTATATGCCTTTCAATTTGACAAAATTGCTAATTGTGACTTTGTTCACACTCTAACAGCCAAACTCGCTCTAACAAAGACAAGGCTTGGTAATCAATTGATCTTATATGAATGTATTTTCAGCTTTCTATTTACTATTTATTTCTATTTATTTAGAGCAACAAGTATTGAAAAATCTTATCAAAACTTGGACTTAATTGATGTTACAAGAAATTCAGGTTTGCCATATGCATTAATTTTGGAATAGGGTATTTCCCAACATCTATTTTTAGCTCAAAATCTATTTTTTGCTCAAAATGTATTTTTAGAAATATGAACTATTTTGGAGTAATCAATGATCTGTAAATTTAGATCTGTAATTTTTGATTGCTAGTATCATCCTTAGCTGGAATGTTCTCCAATTGCCTTTTACCCTTTCTCAAATGGCAAACATAAAGTTTTACTTTCTTTGCTTCAAGAACCACACATTTTGAACAATCTAGTTTTGTAACTTTCTTTTTGCTCTATGAAACACAAGCATTGAACAATCTAATAAAAACTTGGATTAAATATTACATGAAATTCAGGCCTGTGGAGCGACTCAAGACCTTCAGGTCTTCTAGTTCAACATGGCCTCCAAAGACGAATGGAAAATACCGTTTTTACCATAAAACCTGATATATTTGGCCGGTTTTTGTACTTTTTATAACAAAATGTGTGTTGCAGACAAGAGAAAACATAACTTTAGCATGTTTTGTGCATAAAATACAAGATGGCCACCATTATTCAAGATGGCCGCCTCATTAAATTGGCCCATTTTTTAAATTGCTATACCAAATTGTATCTTTCAAACGCAAGAAAACATATCTTTGGCATTTTTTTGTGCAAAAATTACTATTTCCAACGTTTTGAACAATATTAGGCAAAATAATGGGAATTCATCAACTTGTATGCTCATTATTTCTGTTCAGCAAAAATGTAATAAAACTTATGTAGGTTTTCTTCTACTAGTTGGTATCTTTTAATCTAGGACCCTTTTAATTTCTAGTAACGGTTATGGGAAGCAGTTTTTCAATAGAAAGTGTTATGGTTGATACCAGTTCTATGAGTAATGTGATGTAGGACATAACTGGGCATGCTCGTAAGCCTGGATGCATACATTATCTAGCATGTGTCTCTTTAAATCGCAGCGTACATAGTTCACCAATACGCTCTCCGGGAACATCATCATTTATATCTGTGCAATCAGGGTCAGAGTAGGCTAAACTGATACCATCAATCTTTGAATGCCTTCTTGTAGCCACAACAATTGATGGAAGTTCATCCAGACAATAAACCATGTGATTCTTCATCGCTTTCGTCCTTAATCAGTGAGGCTTAGTACTTGAGTACCTCAATACTTCCATTTCGAGGGTAGTTATCTGTTGACTAAGGGGATTCTGCTTGGTACAAGGCACACTTTGAGTGTTATTCTAAAGCTGTTCTATAGTTGGGGAAATCACATCATATGACTTTGTGGGCAAACATTTCTATTCTTACATTGCTAATAAACAGAAATAACTGTAATTCATAAGGATGACCATTTTTTTGATTGGTTATGTTTAAACCTCCATATTCCCCATATCCTTTAAGATGTGTGCATCTTTCCAAAATTGTAGAAGAATTGCTGTTAATCCCAATCTGTTTGTTCATGGTATCTAACCAGTCCATCTCAGACTAGCCATGTTGCAATATATTAGTTTCGACTGAAAGACAGTCACCTGAAAGATAGCTGAGAAATTATGTTCGAAAGATGAAATGTCTCTTAGATGAATAGATATCAAAGTTTGATTATATTCCAATGGAAACTGTCAGATGAATTGCGCACACAAAAATGCAAACGGACAAAAGGACATACAGATGGAGGGGTGGACCTACGGACGGACGGACGACCAGTAGCATGACATTAAGACAAAACTGCAGAGTCTGATTTTGAGGTGGCTGTGACACCAGGACTAGAAAGACTTGTGTTATCATTGTCATTAATTGCATTGCCGTAATATCAATATGCACATTTAATGTGCTTGTATAGATAATTTGATATCAGGACTGACCTTGCTCTGGAAAAAACAACAACCAGACAAATACCATTCTGCAGTTCCACGTAGAACTATATTACGCGTATAAGCCTCTACAATAGCACCGGTACAACCACTAGACCAGTACCAGTAAAGTTCAGACCAACCATTTCAATATGTAGACTACAAAACACAATAACAAAATTACATGCACCGTTCTGTTCTGACCACTGTTATCGAATCAGTTTAGCGAAGACTGATTAATTGGCAGGTTTAATTTGATTCTGATCAGGTATTCTATCACCAATTCAGCTTGTTCAAACCTAAGAGGTTAGAGGGCAGCAATTGTTCAAACATAAAAGGTTAGATGGCAGCAATTCAATGGTATACGCATGTTTATGGACGCATGATGTGTTATATATAGATGCATGATGTGAATACCATATAGTTTGATTTCCAAACAAAAAGTTTTGTGTGAGATTCAACTTCTCCAGCCATTCCTGGGCTAAAGTATTGATATGCGACATGTACACCATTTTGGTATTGAAATCCTCATTATCACTGTTTTGGCTCTCCCGCACAGAAACATCTTGTCCATTTAGGCGCAGCTATAGTTTGGCAGCTATCTAGCTTATACATACAGCAGATGTTATGAAGTAGGATAAGCATAACATGTTAAGAGTATGGGATTTACTAAATAGCATTATCGATCTTCCAAATTGAATACAATTTTGTTACACCGACATTGTACCCTATGCTAGTTTTCGAGACATTGTACCCTATGCTAGTTTTCGAGGTATTGCGGTTACAAGTGTGTGCCTGGTTGTGTCATAAAACTCTTCAATATATTTTCAAAGAAACGTTTTCTATCACTAACTCTACCACTATGAAGTAAGAGACTGGTAAAGCTGGTGGAATGTTTTACATTTATAATGAACATTTTTTGCTGCAGAAAATTAGATTTAGAGCAAAAAAAAAATGATTTATCCAAATAAATTGGCGGCCGTTTTGACAAAAAGTGGCCAGATTGACCTATAAGAACAACTTTGTATCACCTTTCTACTTCACTCTAAGTTCTTTATAGTAGTTGCAGTAAAATAACCCTTGAAATAACTGGGAATTTGCCCTTAAAGTCTGTCTAAATATTGTAACGGTATAATTTCAATTATGATTTGGCGGCCATCTTGAAAAAATGGCCGCCATGTTGAAATTTCAGGTGGGTAATAGGTTTTTCCTAAAGAGAGACACATTATGAAGGTGTGTGCCAAGTTTCTTGCTTCCGTCACTAAATGCTTGATTTTGGTGAAAAATCCAAGTTATCTGCTGTGCTATTGCTAAATTGGTGGCCATTTTGACAAATGGTGGCCATATTGACTCAAAAGAACAACTCTGTATCACTTTTCTACATCACTCTAATTTGTTTTAGTTGTAGCAGTAATTTTACCTTTGAAATTTTCGGGAATTTGCCCTTTAAGTCTGTCTAAATATCGTAACGGTATAATTTCAATTATGATTTGGCGGCCATCTTGAAAAATGGCCGCCATGTTGAAATTTCAGGTGGCTAACGGGCTTTTTCTGAAGAGAGACACAATATGAATGTGTGTGCCAAGTTTCATGCTTGCATCACTAAAGGCATGATTTTGGTGAAAAATCCAAGTTATCTGCTGGGCTATAAAGTCGCAACGAATGTTCGGTTAGGAGGGACAGGCCTATTACGAGCAGTTTGTAATGTCACTTGCCTATATTTCACACGGATTACAATATCAACACAAACACGAAACTTCGGTTTATCTTTAAGTTGTTATCCAATGTTCCACAAGATAGGCTTCTTTCTTTACCTATATTTCAAAATTCATTTTAGAGTGATGAATGAGTTTATATAATAGCAACGAATTTTGTGCTAAACGTGTAGACTTGGTTTGCCAAGCGTTATGTTTTGATAAACCGTCGGTGCTTTTTTAAAAAACTCTTGTCTACGGCTAGAATCAAGCCGTAGTTACGAGATTTTGTAATAACACCTTCGAAATAATATTGTTTGTCCGAAATTATGTCACTGTTTAGGCCTACTTTAAATATAATTGTGCCCTATTCTACATCGAACCATGTGCCGTGACGAAAGGTTACTGTATATTCCAATATACAGAGTGTCCCAAAAAAAACGGAACCCTAATTTTAAGTCAAATATTTTAAAGCGTAAGCAAAAAGTCTAATTTTTGAATTTGCAGTACTGAAGATACATTATTTCTACATTTGTGTTCCAAATTTCACTTAAAAATATGCATCGGTTCAAAAGTTATGAGCAAATTAATAATGACATTAAAAACCCGATCTGACATGATATTGATTTTTGCGTCTTGATTGTTCATGAAAGCGCATTAATGGTCAGCTGTTGAATTCTGTACCGTTGATCATGTATGTACCGATTTTCTAAACATTTAATATGTACACGTTTTGTACGTTCAAATTGAGTCCATAGGGTGGTTGTTTGAATTAATTTCAAATTATTATGTGATTCATTTCACATAACGCTGTTTTAACTTTTATTTTCATATTACAAGCTTGATATGTTTCCTAAAATTAGTCCAGTCTTAATTTTCTTGCATAGTATACATTTCTGTGGACTATGATATAATTCTTTTTGTTGAATTTTGTGTTATTTGTGTTTTGCATAAAGGTCAGTGTCAGGTCAATGAAATCCGTAATACTTTTCAATTGAGCGGTGACCGGCATGTTTGTCAGAAATAAAATAAGTGCCTATGATTATTATTCATGAGTCTGTGATGCACTTGGATATTTTGTTTGTATTCATTTTAGTTACATCGCAGCTCGCAGCATTATCAGTTTATTTATTAGCAAAAAATATGAAATGAAAATGCACTATTGTGAATACAATGTTTCAAAACCATTTTTGTACTGTATTGAATATTTTAACCAATTATATAGCGTCAATTTATTCAATGAGTGTAGGCGCGCGCTTCAAAACGAAAAGATCGATTTCGTGTTAAAATGGTTTTCCGGGTATAGTCCTTTGAATGCCAATATGTTCAAAACCAATTATTATTTTTCAACCAAATTTCTGCTTATAGAACACTGTTGATGCTATTGCATATGTAAATTTGGTGGAGAAATATTACTTGATACATGAGAAACGTACTTTCAAAAATGGGTTCCGTTTTTTTGGGACACTCTGTATGTAAATTGGCAAAGAAGCATAATTCTTACTGAAAGACGGCGAATAATGACACATTTGCTGTCCGCAGTGGCCGTGACAGTACAGTAACTGTCTACAGATAGTATTACGTCGATTTATTTAAGGATAGCATGGGCGGATCTAGAGGGGGGGTCGGGGGGTCCGGACCCCCCCTGGCATTGGCCGAAAATTGAAATTTGAGTATAGATATAAATTTAGTGTAACATTACATGTTTACTACATTTTAAGCCATAACTTGGGCTTGGACCCCCCCCCCCCCCCCCCCCCGGAAAAATTTTTGGGCTTGGACCCCCCCCCCTGGAAAAAAATCCTTGATCCGCCCTTGGATAGTAGGTTCGAAACACATATTTCTATAAATCGAAATCCCTCTTTTTCTAGCCAATTTAGACTCGCTAACTTTTTTTTTATCATTCACAGGTCGTCGTCATATTTCACCACAAAAGACACTATTAACTCAGCTTGCTGTCTAAGGCAAATGTCACGTGACTATACCGCGTGTATACTCAACGGATTTGGTGGGATAAAGTGTACAATACGCGCATTTGATTCTGCCATTCGCCATGCTACGCACTTTTAAAAACCGTTAGGTATGCCTCGTTGAAATCACATTTCAGTGCAAAATCGTGTGTTTGCAATTGTGTTTTGTAAAATTATATGTAACAGGAGATCCAAACAGGAGATCTGTTTGGTTACAGTATGAAAATAATCTATTTTGGATTTCCCAGGGTCATGGATGATGACTATTACAGTTGGCGCCACATCGTATGGCAAAATGTTTCTATTTTGTTCAAATGTAATTGAACGTTAAACAAAACATAAACACGTGCCATACGATGTGGCGCCAACTGTTATTGGTCCCTGTCAAATGTTGATATCGGTTAAAGCCGGATTTTAAATAACATATTGACAAAAATTGAGACTTCAATTATACTTTAGTATAGTATCTTGTCGGTGTAAATCAAATATTAGGTTAGTTATGGAATATTTTATCAAATTATGTCACGTGATTCTCCATCATGCAAAAATTTCTTATTTTCCCGACAAGTTTTCTCTGTATCTTTTACGGGCGAGCATAATATCATGAAAATATCAGTCGAATATAATGCAGAGGTAAAGACGCATTTATTGCAATCAATATGTCACATATGCAATTCAAGCCGTTGTACAAAAGTAAATATTTCTTGTCAGGCTATTGCACAGGACTTGACAAACGATTGTACAAAAAATTAATTTTTTAAAAGGCAAAAATGGTTTTAGACGGTTTCCTAACCAAATAATTATATAAATCTCAACACACACATATGCACGAGCTGTGAATGAAAATTTTGTCGCGAAATACCCTACAGTATGCATCTATTCGAATGAAAACTGCGATTCGTAACAGCTAAATCACCCGTTTTAGTTCATGCCCAAGTGAATCGTGCCTAAAATGACTTAAATCTAGAACTAATGGCTCCGATTGCTCTAAATATATTACAGGGTATAATAAATAAAGAAATTGGTACAATGATCTGACAAAAATGTTGTGTTTATCCAGAAAAAACATAAATTCTTACCAATGTCAACCGCTGATGTTTACCAAGTTGCATTTCCTCGATGTACAGACACAAAAGTTATCACTCAAAGACAAGTGTTCACACACTTCCGCTCCTACACTGTGGAACAGTACAAAACATAAAGATAGAAAATGGTACATTTTTTTAAAAAAAATAAAATAGATTGAAATGAATAAGACATAGATAAATTAAAAAATACACAATTGAAATGAAATAAAGGATTAACTAAGCAAATGAAATAAGCTAATGAAATAAATAAATAGATAAATGAAAAAACAAATATATGAAATAGATAATTAATCAAAATTAAAAAAAAATAGATTAATGAATGACTTAAAAAAAGTAAAAATAAATAAATAAATAAATGAAAGATAGATAAATAAATAGATAAATATACATAGATATATTTAAAGATAAATAACTACATGTCGCTGCTTTTCAACAAAAACCTCGTAACTGCAGCTTAAAACAAGCTGCAGTTATGAGGTTTTTGTAGAAAAGCGACGATGTACTGATATCTAGTCCATGTCGACATTACCAGTTTCAGGCACCATCATCGGTTATCCATCTATGTCTCACTGACGAATGTTTAGGGTACATCTGATAAGTTTGCGAGGTTTTATATTGTTTTTCTGTAACCTCCGCGGATGTCGTTCCAATACGTTACCATGTTTTCACAGATTTTAGAAAACAGCTCGATTAAGAAGCAGTAAATACCGGTATCTATTATCGATAGTTCGACCCTTAACCCATTACCATACGATGACTCCTTTTGACTCCCCACAAATAATGGCCATGGAAAACATCATGGAAAATAAAAAATGCTTGTGACAAGAAGCATTTTTTTCACTTTCTACAATAATTTCCATCCAAAAATAAAAATTAAACAAAAATTAAAAATTCCTTTCACTTTAAATTGTCGTCTGCATGATCTTTCGATTTGGACCAGCCTTTGTCGTTTGGTAATAGGGAACGATTTTATCCATTTAATCGTGACGTAATTTCGGACAAACAAATAGTATTTCCTATCCCAAACGGCGAATATTGTAAACAATGTGGAATTTTCAGTAGATTCTTTTCACAGTTGTTCAGATGGATAAGTAAATAAAAAAAGCCTCAGGTTAGTACTAAGTTACCTTTTAATTTGTTTAGGCTATTTAAGAATTTGTAATTTTGAAGATTGTCCCAAAAGATAGATGTTGCATCAATGACTCTGATAATCAAACTAAATCAAGTGCCAGGATTTAGCCCTTATATAGACTTTTGATCACCTAGGTTACACCCTCATTAACCAATCACAGGTAATGGAAGGTGTCACTGAGCCAATCAACACGTTCCTGGCAGTCCAGGAATCCTGGCTGCAAACAGACAATTCCTGGCCATTTCGGCCATGTTGCCAGGAGCAAATCCTGTCACCTACAATTACTCTTAACATGAAAAAGATATGGAATCATCATATGAATAATTAGAAAATACACATAATAAGCTAACTTTTGATACCCTACATTAAAGGCAAATGACTCTGATAAAGGAGATTAAGACCCTTGAAGTGGGAAGGTGGAAAGGATTCAAACTTTCCCTCCTTCCAAACTTCCAAGGTCAGAGCCAGGAATGGAATTACACATTTAATACCAAATTCCAAGAAAATCCATTCCTGCAAAGACAAACTTTAGACAAAATAGCATGTTTTTAACCATATGAGGGACTCTGTAGGTAGTTAGTGTAGACAATATTGTAGAATTAAGTTTAGGTCAAAGGGAGATAATCCAAAATGGCTGAATTTACCAAAACAGTAAATAGGCTACGTAGACTGATTGTAGGAGTTAGGTAGGTAAGACTTGTCTTAGAAATGTGCAGAAAATGCCTAAAACCCATCAGTAACAAAATATCACTCAATAAAGCTGCAATAAAGTAGAATGACCAAGGCCAGGAATTGATACAATTCCTGGCAATGGAAAACTGGTGGGTGGGGTACCTATTCTCTTACATTCACCCCCACTTAAAAAGAATAAAACCTTTAAACATTGATGATGATGATGATGATGATGATGATGATGATTGTGAACAACATGAAGAAAAATGTGATGTCTACGATAATACAAAGTGAGTAATGAATTAATTACATTCTAATGGGAATATGGCTTATCAACCCCAGATATCCATCGACAATACCTGGTTTCCGCAGATGACCTTGACTGGTGAGCATTTCTGCAAGCGCTACGTTCGCCTTGGTTTTCAAATAGTCCCGAACTGCGCAAAAGTTCAAATATCTCATACGAGCTGTTTGGTTCTTTTGCACAGTTGGCAAAGTCCCTGGGAGTCTAAGGAAATTATACATATCAAAAATCTCAAACTCATCTGAAGTTGGTAAGCCATCATTACCCTCATCCAATTTAAGTACAGCAGCCATGAAAACTAAACGTTTTTTCTCAGGTGTGAAAGAAGTCCAATTCTGTGGGGGCCAGACCACAGTTTGCTGGGTTGATTCATTCTTGAATGTCACTTGACATTCAGGAATGCTCCAATCCCTCAAAGCTGGGGGAAACAAAGGCATACAGCCCGAGTACAACAGTGAAACGGCCTTCACAGAAATTGGGGAGATAAGATAAATTTCTCCAACATTAAACTGGCAAATATTAAAGGTGGATGCTACTTTAGAACTCATTTCATAGTAGTCCTGACCTCGGACTTGTCTGCGATTGTTACCATAATGTGATGGTGGTACACCGATCACATTTTGGTAGAGACTAGGTCTTGTTAGAAGTTTGACATAGTACATTAGATCATTGTCCCTAACAATGCATTCTAATGCACTACTGTCAAAATAGACAATATCATCAGTGAGTTCCAGCATTTCTGGTCTGCTGGGGGAATAACCAGGTGTAACTTTTGTTGCAATAAACTGATTTCCGCACTCATCTACAACATGAGGACTCTGACTAACACTGTCATCCCTCAATGGCGTGCCTACCGCTTGCAACCACCCAGATTCCCACTGTTGAAGTTCTCTGGAAGGAGCGTTCAGAGCTGGAATAACTAGCTTCAGGGCCTCCATGGCTTGCCTAGCCTCGTCTGAAGAGGGTTGAGTTGGCGAAACGTGCCTGACATACTCCTGCGGGTTATGGCACAAGTAGAACCCATTCCCTTCAGTAAAGAATGACTTATGTAGAGAGTCGTATATATTTGGGTGTTTTTTCTCCACGTGTTTCTTCAAATCACTAATTCTGCCCAGGGTAGTTTCCTTGGGGTAGCAGTAGGGACAGATAACGGATAAATGCTTGTGCTCGGTGGCCACATGGTTCTTTAAAAACTTTTTACTGTTTTGTTCCGAACCACAAGTCCAGCATTGGTAAGCCATCGTCTGAAAAACACAATTAATAGACCTTATAGTTCGAAAGATTCACTGTTGACCTCTCATTTCAGATTAAAACCAGTATACAGCCTAAAGTTTACAGCAAAGAACCTTGAGACGACAAAGACAAAAAAAAAAATGTTCCTCACTCCATGACAAGTTTCGGTAATTTCCAAGTTAATGGAGATATGTTAAACCTCCTGCCACTTTTGAGAAACCCATCCATTATGCCTGGCTGCGCGCTTTAACCATCATAACGGAAACAACAGCGTAGACAATGATCGGCCAAATCACTTCTACTTCACCACGAACTCTCCATAGTTCGACCCGTACAATGTCATTTCAAAGTGTCATATACATAAAACTTTAAGTAAACTGATTTCAATCGCATAAAGTAAATTAATAATGTTGCCAGGCCATAGAATACCATCTATAAGCTAAAATACTTAAACTATGTTATAATTATGTTATTACTATTATTTCTGGTCCGAGGTCGCATAAAGTAAATTAATAATGTTGCCAGGCCATAGAATACCATCTATAAGCTAAAATACTTAAACTATGTTATAATTATGTTATTACTATTATTTCTGGTCCGAGGTTAGGACTACTATAATGTAAACAATGTGGAATTCAGGTTCTTTAAGCTGGTATGAAAATATGTTTGGCCGGTAAAATTCCTTTTTGATGAAAAAATTCCTTTCTTGTAGTTTCCAGTTGAGCTCTTTTAATCCCACTTCTGACACCAATGTAAACAATGTGGAATTTTCAGTAGATTCTTTTCACAGTTGTTCAGATGGATAAGTAAATAAAAAAAGCCTCAGGTTAGTACTAAGTTACCTTTTAATTTGTTTAGGCTATTTAAGAATTTGTAATTTTGAAGATTGTCCCAAAAGATAGATGTTGCATCAATGACTCTGATAATCAAACTAAATCAAGTGCCAGGATTTAGCCCTTATATAGACTTTTGATCACCTAGGTTACACCCTCATTAACCAATCACAGGTAATGGAAGGTGTCACTGAGCCAATCAACACGTTCCTGGCAGTCCAGGAATCCTGGCTGCAAACAGACAATTCCTGGCCATTTCGGCCATGTTGCCAGGAGCAAATCCTGTCACCTACAATTACTCTTAACATGAAAAAGATATGGAATCATCATATGAATAATTAGAAAATACACATAATAAGCTAACTTTTGATACCCTACATTAAAGGCAAATGACTCTGATAAAGGAGATTAAGACCCTTGAAGTGGGAAGGTGGAAAGGATTCAAACTTTCCCTCCTTCCAAACTTCCAAGGTCAGAGCCAGGAATGGAATTACACATTTAATACCAAATTCCAAGAAAATCCATTCCTGCAAAGACAAACTTTAGACAAAATAGCATGTTTTTAACCATATGAGGGACTCTGTAGGTAGTTAGTGTAGACAATATTGTAGAATTAAGTTTAGGTCAAAGGGAGATAATCCAAAATGGCTGAATTTACCAAAACAGTAAATAGGCTACGTAGACTGATTGTAGGAGTTAGGTAGGTAAGACTTGTCTTAGAAATGTGCAGAAAATGCCTAAAAACCCATCAGTAACAAAATATCACTCAATAAAGCTGCAATAAAGTAGAATGACCAAGGCCAGGAATTGATACAATTCCTGGCAATGGAAAACTGGTGGGTGGGGTACCTATTCTCTTACATTATATAATCTGGAAGTCTAAGTGGATATTGTGCTTCATGGGATGGATAACGAATACGGACAAAATAATCTCGATTCTGGTAAGATTTTTTGCAATAACTTCCTTGTTTGTGCGTCAATTTTCAAAAGGTTTGTTGCATGTACCCCGCCTTACCGAGCTCTTTCATCGGATGCATGGCATATTAGATAACTCGTGGTACTTTTTCCAAAATTTTGTCCCAACCGACCAGAAAGCGAAATGGCAACGACTACGCCCAAATTAACCACGCTTCAGGTAAGAATTTGTGCTGTAACTTTCTTATTTCTGCGTCAATTTTCATGCAGTTTGTTGCATGTACTCCGCCTTACTGAGCCCTTTTCTCAGATGTATTACTTATCTGGAAACTCCTTGTACTTTTTTCAAAAATCGATCCCAACCGACTAGAAAAAGGAACTGGATTTTTTGTCATTTTTTTCTGGTCGGTTGGGATCAATTTTTGGACAAAGTTCAAAGATTCTACAAACAAGTATATCTGAGGAAAGAGCTCAGTAATGCAGGGTACATGCAACAAACCGCTTGAAAATTGACGCAGAAATAAGAAAATTATTGCACAATTGCTTACCTGAAGAGAGGCAAATTTGTCCGTATTCGTTATCCATCCCATCATGCACAATCTCCACCGTATTTAAAGGAGTAGCAGACGACAAATTAATCGATGAAAAATGCACATACATGTGCATGTTATTGACACCGGTATCATTTTCAGCAATTTCTTTTTTGTTATTTTTTCCCTCAATTTTTCATTTAGAATTTCTTCTATGGACGTCAAAACTAGTAGGTCTTGTTTGGAATTAGACACAGGGCGATATGGATTTTCAGCGAAAGCCTATTTTATTTTGATCAGCAAAAAAGGTGTTGCATCAAGAATGTATTTTAACGAATCCCGTCATTTTGTAGATGTGTAGCATACAACTAGAAGTTGTTCTGATATTCAATCATCACATAAATTTGGAATATATGCTATCATAATTTCATGGAGACAAAAAATACTTGAGAATAAATGATACATTTAACGTTGTACTAAAAAAAACTATACAATAAACTTTTCTGAGTTTTTGCATTTCACCTGCAATATGGATGCAAAATAAAATAACACAAAATCACGGTGGCCAATTTCACTAAATTCCTTCATAAAGTGATTTTAGTCGAAATTTGCCGACGCCCGACTGCATAACTTTGACGCATACCAACAATATTTAAATATGTTTTATTAAAAATCGGTACGGGGAATTTTTTTGATTTCTTGCCAAATGCTTACAATATGGTCGCGCAATAAAATAATGAAAAATGGCAAAAATCGTTCTGGCCAATTTTAAGAAATTCTGCTGTAAAGTTAGTTTTTCCTCGAAATCTGACGTGGAAAAAAGATGAAAGTTCGTCGTTTTTTTCTGCGTCGTCTGTTCGAAATAATTGATTATTGTATCATTTCATTAGGTTTGAAAAGATCTTTCCATCAATGTAATTTTCATTGTCGTGACGTTGAAATTGCCCGACCAAAACGCCATTTTGTGCATTTCCGGGCTATAGAAATTCGACGTAAAAAACGTGCGAGGTGCCTATGTTGACGTCGTCGTGGTAACGTCGTCACGACATGAACGAGAAAATGAATTTCGGATTTGAACCAGAAATAGCTTCTAGTTTCCAAAGATATCAAATTCATGACCGTAGCTTAAAGTTTTAAAAGTATTCCGTTCTACCTTAATAGAATGATTTCCATGACGTATTCTTTTATCCCTAAAAATCAGAATAGATCTACTAAATGAAAAGATGATAGAAAAAGCGTTCTTTTAAAAAATCTTTCGATGAGGAACATATTAGACATTTTCAAACTGATTCGACACTAAGGTAGTCCACACACTCGTGTTTTCGTGAGTCATCGTGAACAGTCGTTACTTGTCCGATCCTATTTCGGTGACGTCGAAAACATTCGGCGGTGGAACGTTCCACCGTCGAATGTTTACGACGTCGCCCGAATAATTCCGGTGACGCATGGATCTGATAAGGGGCGGACTGCCTTATTTAAATATATTATAATACCGTGTTATATCATAAAATACTGTGAAGATGAGCTCAGTTCAAAGGGACGGACAAGTGACAACCGCTAAATCAATGAATGTGGGGCGTATTTAATCATTTAATGATATATTTTATTGGAATCGAATAGGTGCGAGTTTTGGCAAAACTAACCTATATTTATATTTTCTTGAAAAAGCCTAACGTTCCATGTGTTTTTCATTATTCTTTTTTCAACGTGCAGGAAAATAAACATCCGAATTTTAACAGTATTGTATAATAAAAATATAATTAAAAAGTGATATGTGGGTGCACATTTAATCCGAACCTTAATGAAAACAGATTTGCATGGTAGCATTAATTAGTGGTTCGACCGTGTGTGTTTCTTAACGAATCACAGGTAAAAGTATCTACTGAAAACACGATGGAAAAAGGACATTAGATAGATTAATTGACAAGGCTGATTAGATTGGAAATACCGGAGGAGAAAGATGTGGTGACAATTTCATTCCTCAAAATGTATTCAAATCGATAAAAAAACTTAAAAAACGGAGAGAAAACGTTCAATCGCAAATGCGATACGTAAATTAAATCATTTCACATCAGAACCAAGTCACTTACATTGACCAAATACGCTTTACTGACTGTATCTACGCATTTTTATCACAACATTGCTGTCAATCGTTTTTACACCGCCATGAATCTTCATCGATGACAATCGAAGTATTCCGAAGCGTTTTGTAAGGAAGCATTTCATTGGTTGTTTTCCAATGACATCGATGAGTCAGCGACATTGGTTTATTCCACGGAGTGTGCAGCCTATCAATTTTCTCTTTGTACTTACGTAACATAATTCTAAAAGTAGGGTTATTATTTGAAATCTATCTAATTTTTAGTATAATAAAATCTTCATAAACGTTTGCCTTTGAATTTATTTGAAATTGTAATTTTAAGGGGAAAATGGTCATTTGGTGATCTCGGCCCCTTTAAATAGTTTTTATTTGGGGCTCCGTGTACTTGACACGATGACGAAATGGAGGTGTGTTTCAATTAGCCAATGAAAAATCGCGACACTAAACATCATTCGGATAACCTCTAATCCAGGCAAAATGGAAGACATTGGAAAATAAACTGTGCACTGTGCTCTTCAATATCGATTAATACAGACGCCTACTGAAAAAGGTAAACATTGAAGGCTTCTAAACAAACAAACAAACAAACAAACATTGTACTTACCATTAATGCTGATTTATTAGTGATGATCGCGAATATTTCGGCGAAATCGTCATTTAAATTCGGTTTTACAAAAACAAATTGTCACCACATCTTTCTCCTGTAAACTGTTTTATGCATTTTTCCCTGTCATTTCGAAAGTATAAGGCCGGCGACAACGAAATTTCGCATACTTGAAGTCATTAATATGAACTTCAAAGAAACGTTTAAGTTTTTAGTTGAGTTACTTGCAATTGCTCAAAAAATTATCCGAAAAATCGAGTGGATTTCAATCTAATCAACTTTGTCAATTAATCTATCTAATGTCCTTTTTCCATCGTGTTTTCAGTAGATACTTTTACCTGTGAACGAATATGCTTGTAATAAAATCATGTCTTTCATATTTGCACAATAAAAGATGATTTTACCAGTTGACACTGGAAGAGTAATGGAAATTAGCATCCAGGATTTTTTTTCCAGGGGGGGGGGGGGGGGGTCCAAGTCCAAGATTTTTTTCCAGGGGGTGGGGGGTGGGGGTCCAAGCTCAAATTATGGCTTAAAATGCAATAAATATGTAACGTTACACTAAATTTATATAGTCAAAATTTAATTTTCGGCCTATGACAGGGGGTTCGGACCCCCGACCCCCTCTAGATCCGCCCTTGTGGCTTATTTTCGAGCGGCGTCATTACGTATCCGAACCTATTCGGGCGCGGTCGTATACATTCGGCTGTGGAAAGTTCAGCCGCCAAATGGTTTCGACGTCGCCCGAATAATTTCGACGTCCCGCAAATCTCATTAGGAGTGGTCTACCTTAAGGCCAGATCCTCCAGTTGTTACTGCGCAACTTACTGCGCATATCCTAAATAACGAAATAAAGCTGTTTCAGTAGTTGGCCTTTTCAGCAAATGTATTTTTTACATTTAGTTAATGTTTGGTTGATAAATGACAAGACCCTTTTCGGTTATTTCAATTTTCTCTGTTTGGTCAATTAAAGTGTAATAGTACTCGGATGGTAGATTTCGCTTTCTGTTATGCGTTCAACATGTGGCGTTAGCGATAGGAAACAGAGCAACAAAAGCAGAGTGGTGTCTTTATGAGCTAGTCCGCTTCAGATGGACACAAAAGATGACACTTTTTATCATCTAAAGCTGGTAATAAGGAAGAAAATAGCTAAAAGTAGTGAAACAATTTAAGACAGAGCTGCAAAAAGTAAACCAAATTTTACTTATAACTAAGAAAAACGCTTGGTTTGATATATTTTTCTTTTTCTTTTTTTGTAGGTATGACCATGCACTAGGCCTATGTCTATACCAAAAGAGAAAAAAATCTTACCGCTGGAATATTTTTTTATTATCAGAAACGTTAAGAAAAAAGCAGCTACTTTTAAAAGAATCAAAATCATCACTAAATTTTCCCAAATTGATACTCATTTAGACAGAATAAAACATATTGAACACAATAAAGACTTATTTATGTAATCCTAGTCATTTCTCATTTCGAACACCTTTTTGTTGGTATTTAAGTGACACCCCATTTTTGCAATTTTAGACATGAGTAGTCTCCCTTGAAATCCGATAACTTTTTAATTCGCTTGGTGACCTATAGTTTTTAAGTCATTTGTTTTACCTCTCATAAATTCAAATATCAGCACAGAAAAAATAAAAAAAAATCTTACCGTAGGAAATAAATGGAGGATCTGTCCTTAACACCTCTTGACTGAATTCCTGTCATTTATCTATAGCTACATGTAGTACTAGTACACACCATCCTTACCGAGCCACCGGCTGCTCGCTCACATTGGCTAACGACCATCAAACCACTGGTAAATATATGGCCCATAAATCACTGCTAAGAAAGGAGAATACCGATGTGCTTGCTGTACATTTTAGCATTTTATCATTTTCTAGCCATACTTTCAAACGCCCTTTTTATCATGTACGAAAACAACATAATATATGTTGTAAGGTAAAAGTGCATTACATATTACTCAAAATACACCCCGTTCTATGTTTCGTTAATCATTAAATTCAGAAGCTTAGAATTTATTAACCTGATTTACTTCAAATATTTCAGCTTGTATCTGGAAAAAGGGACTTGTGACAATTTAGGCAATTATGTTTCCCAATCAGTCTTTGCCTGAATCCAATCTGATCAAGACCAACCCGGCTTTCCTTTAGTTGAAACAAGTAATGATTAATCTAAAGATCAGAAAACGATAAGGATCTTGATCAGAATATGTGTATACGCAGATAATCAAAATCCATGTCGGTCTGAAATGTCCCTATTCAAGGTCCACAAAAAATATTGATACTGACAAACTGTCTTACACATAAATGTTTTCTTCGTATTTCGTCACAAAGGAACTGACAAGCTCTCTTTGAAAATGTGAAATCGGCGTTTGTAAATTGATATTTAACCCATTACCACACAATGACTCTTTTTGACCCCCCCCCCCCCCCCTAAGATAATGGCCTTGGAAAACATTGTTGAAAATGAAGAAATTGCTTCATTTACCACAATATTTTCTACTAAAAAAGAGGAAAAATATCAAGTTTCATTTGCTTGAAATTGTTGTCTGCAACATGTTTGAATTTGGACCAGTCTGAAATTTTGCCGTTTGGTAATGGGTTAAAGTCAACTATTGTTTATCCATTAGGATTTTGTAACAAAATGTTTGAAAAAAAAACATATTCGCGAGACCTTTATATATCTCTTTTTATCATTTACCAAACATTTAAAGATTTGTAAATTAAACCACAGAAGTTTTCCTTTAATTAGCATTTTGCTTGCCGATTTATTCTAAGTTAGATCACATTGAATAAGATTCATACTGAAAATGTGTGAATCGATTAATCATGTAACAACGATCTAAAAAATCATAAAAAAGCCCCCCCCCCCCCCCCAAAGTACAATCACGTACGGAAATATTTTCAATCAGATTTGATGTGCCTTTTATTAGACTATAACCGTCGTAATCTAAGTCGTTACAGGTCAAAGCGAAAATTTGGCACACGGAAATATGAACAAAATAAAAGGCCATACTGTAATAACGTATGGTTAAAATTCTTTAAAAAGAAACCAAAAGTGGGCAAGAATGCATCTTCACATCCTCGGAAACCCCGCGGTCATAGCTACGCTACATGACTCATGTAGCGTGAGCATTGACCGCTGTGGTTTCCGAGGATGGCATCTTCAGCCAGCGTTATTTCAATAAATACATAGATGTAATACCGAACGAATAATTGGTGTAGATGTTTATAATAATATTTCATCATTTAAGCGGATATTTCGATACCATGTCAGACATCTTACTAAAAACAATAGAGTCAAGTTAAGCATAACATTATGCTAATTAAAAAAACAATCTTGATAATTATGATTTTTTTTAACATCTGTAGTAGAATCGCGCTTTTATAGCTGGTTCTCATGCATTAGTGCTACACATGTACTACTATAAATCGCTACTTATCAACGAAATCTCGCAACTGCAGCTTTAAACAAGCTGCAGTTACGAGGTTTTTGTTGAAAAGCGTCGAAATGCTAACGACCACTACTTGGTATTAGTTTTAATTGTATTTCCCCCGTGACGATTTATGCCTATAACCAATTTGATGTCATAATGACTATAGCTGCTGATTGAGTTCGGAATCTTTATCAACACGTTGTTGGTGAATACCTTCGTTAACCCTTTACCTTACAGCATAATTTTATATTGCTTCAATTAGAAAGCTGCAAGAGACAACAAACTTATTGATGAAAGACCGGATTTGTGCATAATAATCATAGCATAGAATAATTTTGAGGCAAAAGGAGAATATCGCTGCTTTTCAACGAAAACCTCGTAACTGCAGCTTGGTTTAAGCTGCAGTTACGGTTTTTGTTGAAAAGCGCCGACAGTTTACAGTTTTGACGCGCGCACTCGTGCGTACATGCGTTAACGTACTTATACTTACGTACAAAAGAAACGCTTCATTCTCATTTTATGTCGAATTTTCAGCATGTCTGGTTTAAAACTGAAGAAAAACTTTCTTTCGTCTGTAAATTTGGATATCGATCGGTGAAAAAAATGATGGAAAAAATGATCAATTATCAATTCATCAACGTAGAAAGCATGACTAGACACCGGAAATGGTTATCTTGATGAATAGAAAAGCACGAAATTTAACATAATTGTTGGTCAACAATGTTGACAGTATACAATTCACTAACATTTTAATAGGCATGAGAGGAAAAACGGGGAAAAATCATTGTTGTGTTTCTTTTTCCCGTCAGTTTTGTGCCGGAGGTCGACCGAGTTTCACTCTAGGAGATCTGTTCAGAGTTAGATTGGTACATAAGCACCACAACTGTGATAATTGATACTATTTATGCATAACGACCCTAGGTTTGATATTGAGACATCAAAAGGGCATCATTACGGCCATTATTCGACAAATAGTCCATGTGAAATTCTGGTCAAATTCGGACAATTAATGTGCTTCTGGTTATTGATAATCAATGTACTGAAGTACACTACCTGGTAGCCCTAAATCCCTCACCAACAGTCCAGTCACGATATTATGGTACATGTTTACAAAATTTACATATCGTCGTTGTAAATGCAAAGCTTCGTATCTCGTTTTCGAAAAATTTTAAAGGGGAAGGAAAAAAGTGGAATAACTTTTCCCAGACTGAAATGTCTGACTTGAAATTTAGAGATATTATTCACAAATAATGTGTCCTTAATACAGATCAGTAAACTATCTTAAAACCTGCAAGAATCGTCTTAACTGGGCATTCAAGATTTTATTTTGAAAATTGCGAGAATCGACATACGAGGTTTTGCATTGTTAAAATTACAATTTTGAACTACACACAACTGTAATTTCGCATGTAATGGTTTGATTCTTGTAGGTGTCTCGCACCTGCAAGATTCAAACCAACACATGCAAAATTGTATTGAAAATTAAGAATTAAGAACGCCTTTCCAATGATTAGACACGAAAAAGTTTGTAAATATAATATCCTGACTTGACTGTAAACGTGAGTTTCAAAGGATATGGCGATTATTACATTAGATAAAAACAAGATGAAACTGGAGCTACAAACTATTCCCCTCTTACAGCTATTAGTTGGTTAGCAAGTATTTTGATCTAAAACTACAAAGCCTATACATTGCAAAAGACGCTTTCCAATCCGAATCTGTATAGTTTTCCGCTAAAATCACCGACAAAAGGAACAATGCTATCAGCAATTTCTCCTATTCCTTCAATGTTTACTTAAACTATTTTGACAATCAGGACATAACAGCGATATACATGGTGTCACTCCTCAACGAAACGGGCCTATTTAATATAATAAAGTAAAATGGGTTCATTTAGCAGCATCTAGGTTCTCTGAACTTCTCTCTGATACTTCCGTGGAACAGTTTACTTAGTTTGCCTGATAAACCATTATTTGGTCTTTTCTTTACTACTAAGATAGTGGTGCCAATAACACCAAAAGCTTCAACTTCGCTTCCGTGAAAACATTTGCCATCTCTTTCGGGATCTACATGTGACACCCCCCATGAAAGGTCACGACCAGGCAAGAAGTAGTTCCTGAAAAAGATTTATTAGAACATATATCCTGGCAGTGCACTTACGGTCTACCATTTTGCAGAACCACATTTCATACACCAGTCTATTCTACAGACACAGAATTATTGCAACAAAAATCAGAATCATTGCAACAAAAATATGGAATCCGTTTTGACGGAACTATGTGTACTACGATTCGGAAGCATTTTCCGTTGTAGATGGTCCCCTATGTACGCACAGTTTCTTTGATATATAAAGACTTTTGGAGAGTGAGTGTGATCTAGTCTACTGGTAAAGTTGATATCCAAGTTTATAACTTCTCGACTACTATTACAACTTCTTCTATTAATTGAGATTATAATGAACTTGTCAATATAAAGTAAGTACACGCTGACTTTTCTTCATTTCCTCTTACAATGGTCTTTAAAGCAAGCAACACACCCTGGTTAATGAAATGTCTAGACAAACTTCCTGGATCATATATATATAGGACACCCATGTCGTTCACCCTGTTCTTCTTTTAGGAAATACGAATAATATCGGCTAATGACGTTTTCATCATGTTCTCTTTTATGTTAATTTTAGACCCGCCAGATTAAGAATTTTTAATAAGAAGTAAAGTCTTCAAGGACCGAAATGTCCCAGAACGGGTTCCAGATACGTAGCATTTTTTTGTAAATTGCGTTCTAAAATGTCGCAACTACAGATTTTTAGGAGTTATTGAGCGTAATCGATAAACAACTCCCCACCCCAACATACCAAATGTAGTTATGCTTTACTAAACTAAGAAACTCCAAATAAAATCGATTTGTGTCGCATTGTTTGTTTCTAAATTCATATGAATTTTGTCCTAGGACCTAAATTGGCACGACAACACATTACATGAAAATAACTGGGTGGCTATCCCTCATGACATTTTTGAAGAGTATAAACCGCTCGCTTCAAATGTGTGGATTTTCGAATTTCTCAGCATATACTGCATCGGATTTTGATGAAATAAAGAGCACAGTAGGCGCCTTTAAAAGCACTATTCCCGCGTGGCTTCGTTGCAATAATGTAACCGAAACAATTTTTAATAATGAAGGTGGACAGGGTTTCACAAACCAATACTTGTTATAACATTTCTGGCTATGGTATCACAGCTAGGTCTGACTATCTCGCTGTACACAAAACACCATGGTTTCTCCAAACATTCAAATACAAGCATTTTTCTGTAAGATGTGTACGTTTCCTACTTTTTTGAAAAACAGAGAAATGCTTGCGTTTGAATGTTTGAAGAAGCTATGGCATTTGGGTTGAGATAGAACCGGGAATCGGACTATTAGGTGCGTATCATGCATTGTATCTCGATAAAATCCACGGAGTATATGTCAAACGATTAATCAGTAGAAGATTGTACTGGATTTGCTCTTTTGTCTTTATATGAAATCTGATATCCAACAACACAATGGCAATTTATATTGTACAACTACGCTACCCTCATGGGATTTTTTTCGTGTGTACGTTTAAAAAAGGTCAAGGCCAAGTCATCCTGAAAATGAACACCAAATGTAATCCAAAAGGGTTCTCCTTTTCATAAACACATAATTTATGGTTGAAGAAGACTTTAAAACAAGGGACGCCAACTTGAGATTGACTGAAATAAAAGTAAAATATTGGTATATCTGTGGCAGGCTCCCGTTATAGCGAGCAAGCTTCGTCCTCCACGGACAACTCGTTTTATTCCTATGTCAATTATATCTTATTCTGTGATATAACATAGGGCCTATACACATTTGCTGATTCTGATAACATTTATTGTTCTTGTTGTTGTCCGACATTCCTTTCAAATTGGATTGGATGTTTAGGTTTTGCCGTTTGGGAACGCGTAAATATTGAGAATAAAAGGCTTGTTTGGTGCTAATCATACATTATTCATAATGAATGAAGTGATAATGGACCGTTCACGCCTACTCTATAACGTATTCAGGGTTTGCGTCGAAAAACAATGTGACAGGGTCAATCATTTTTGTCCAATATCTTGCTCAATTAGGACAAGAAATATCAATTGACGATTTCCATCAATCATTAGATACTTGTCATAATTTCGTACAATTTCGCCAACAGCCTCGTTGGATATTGTAAACTTTTCAAAAATGTAGATCTATTAATCAAAGTGGTGGGTAAGAAGTTTTCAGCAATATAAAATGCTACCTCTGATAAAGTTGAGAATGGATTACGCTATTTAACCCTATGCCAAACAAGCAAGCAATTGATATATCTATGGGAAAGTTTGGGATAGCATTGAGGCATACGAAGAACAAGAGCTTCGCAGAGCGGCGCATAAATACGCCCGAGTGGGGCTTGTCATTTTTTCAATTCAAGGGCAGATAATTCAAAAATGAAAAGTTATAAAAATTTTGTTTGCACAACCAGACACCATTAAGATTCATTGTGGCAAGTTTGATTAAATTTAGATTCTGGTTGGAACTGTAGGAGTTGCGCACATGAGAAAATTGGCATTTTTGATAAAATGAGCATTTGTTCTTAAATTCAAGAGCAGATAATTCAAGAGAAAAAAGATTTGTCTTAATTGCGTAAGCGGTGTGCACAACTAGACACCATGGAGATTCATATTGGCAAGTTTGATCAAATTCCGAGAAAACTTTAGGAGTTGCGCACACAAGAAAATAGGCATTTTTTAAATTCAAGGGCAGACAATTAAACAAGAGGACCATGATGGTCCTATATCGCTCACCTGAACCAAAATGATATGAGCAACACTTTTGTTCAATTCAATAAATATGTATGACTTTAAGACTGAAAACGAACTTATGGTCAATAACGTTGTGAAAATCAAACTCATCCACGATCTTATGGTGCCCAACATTGTCCAAGATTTGTCTTGTTTTATAAATAATTGTAGATTCTGGAGTATAAACAAGGTCGAAAACAGCGATTTTGTCAAATTCAAGGGCACATAACTCACGACTTTTTGATCGGATCAGACTGAAAAACAGACTCATCCCAGATCTTGTGATCCCCAACATTTTGGTCCAAGTTTTGTCTTGATTGATCAATAATTGTAGATTCTAGAGTATAAACAAGGTCGAAAACAGCCAAAAACGGCAATTTTGATCACATTCAAGGGCACATAAATCTCGACTTTCTAGTCAAATCAGGCAGAAAATCAAACTCATCCGACATCTTATGATACCCAACATTGTGTCCAAGATTTGTCTTGATTGGTCAATAATTGTAGATTCTAGAGTGTTAACAAGGTCGAAAACAGTCGAAAACAGTAATTTTGTCAAATTCAAGGGCACATAACACTCGGCTTTTTGATCAGATCGGACTGAAAATCAAACTCATTCAAGATCTTATAGTTTCATACATTGCTTTCAAGTTTTGTCTCAATTGATAAATAATTGTAGATTCTAGAGTGTAAACAATGTCAAAAACAGCCAAAAACGGCAATTTTATCAAATTCAAGGGCACATAACTCTCATCTTTCTAGTCAGATCAGACTGAAAATCAAACTCATTTGAGACCTTATGGTCTCCAACCTTGTGTCCAAGATTTGTCTTGATTGGTCAAAAATTGTAGATTCTAGAGTATAAATAAGGTCGAAAACAGTCAAAAACGGCAATTTTGTCAAATTCAAGGGCTGATAACTCTCGACTTTCTGATCAGATAATACTGAAAATCAAACTCATCCCAGATCTTATGATCCCCAATATTTTGTCCAAGTTTTGGCTTGATTGATTAATAACTGTAGATTCTAGAGTGTAAACAAGGTCGAAAACAGCCGAAAATGACAATTTGGTCCAATTCAAGGGCAAGTAACTCTCCGCTTTCTAATCAGATCAGACTGAAAATCATACTCGTCCGAGATCTCATGGTCCCCAATATTGTGTCCAAGTTTTGTCCCGATTGATGGATAATTGTAGATTCTAGAGTGTAAACAATGTCGCAAGCAGCCGAAAATGGCAATTTTGTCGAATTCAAGAGCACATAACTCTCGTCCTTCTGGTCAGATCAGACTAAAAATCGAACTCATCCGAGATATTATGGTCTGCAACTTTATGTCCTAGATTTGTCTTGATTGATCTATAATTGTAGATGCTAGAGTGTAAACAATGTCAAAACTAGGTATTTTTCGCATTCAAGGGCAGATAACTCCTGACTTTTTAGTTCGATCTGACCCATAATCGAACTCATCCGAGATCTTATGGCCATACATGTTTTGACCAAGTTTGGTCAAGATTGGCTTATATTTGTAGATGCTAGAGTGTAAACACGAAATTGTGGACGGACGGACAGACGGACAGACAGACAGACAGACGGACAACGGACAAAAAGTGACCACAATAGCTCACCTTGAGCACTTCGTGCTCAGGTGAGCTAAAAACGAAGAGTTATCTTAATTCCACAAGCGGTGTGCACCACTAGACACCATGGAGATTCGTTGTGGCAAGTGAGATTAAATTCGGATCAAACTGTAGGAGTTGCGTACACAAGCAAACGGACGGACGGACAGACGACCGGGGCCATAACATAATACGACCTTCGGGCGTATAATAAAAAGGCTGATTCTAAACTACTGAGCGTATCCCTCTTTTGTCAAATAGTTTGTTTGCTATAACATACACATTTTCTACTTTAGGTATCATGTTTTTGTTCTCTGAAACATCTTTCTTTGATAATCCTAAAATCTTGTCTTTTTGGAAAGGGTTTAACCCTTTCCCAAGTAAAACCTTGTTTTGACGTCCAAAACAGAAAAGGCTTTTGAAAACATTGAGACAAAAGAAGAAAATGCTGATATCAGCATTTTCTCTTTCTGCCTCAATATTTTCTATGCATTGTTGTTCACAAATCCAATCTTTATCGACATCCATTATGCCAGTTACAGCTGCTTTCAATTTGGAACAATCTAAAATCTTGTCTTTTAGGAAAGGGTTTAAAGTGTAATGAACAAACAACAGGATACATGTTTAAGCTAAATACTTTCAATAATAATAGACCATTACAGTAAACAAATTATACATATGAAGGTACTCTACCCATAATGAGATTCGCGTGATATCGGACTTATTCGGGCAATGTCGAAAACATTGGGCGGTGGAACTTTCCACCACCGAATGTTTACGACCGCCCCAGAATAGGTTTGGATATGTTACGACGCCACGCAAAAAAGCAGATGTTAATCAATCTCAAAATGACCACATTACAGGTATTCTACCTAAAATAACGGAAGACAATCAGGTTGGAAGACAATCTCATTGGAAGATCAAATTCTTGCATATATTACATATCATTGGTGAAGTTGGAAACGCTGTAACTTACTTAAAGCTTTATTAAACCCTTTCCCAAACTACAAACTATTAGGGTTATCCAATTTGATAGCTGCTGCTGACGACAAAAGAAATGCTGTTAAAGACAGAATTTGTGTATAATACAGCATGAAAAATATTGAGACAAAAGAAGAAACTGCTTGTTATCAGCAGTTTCTTCTTTTGTCTCAATGTTTTCCAAAGACATTACTAATACGGATGTCAAAACCAGATCTTCTTTGAGAATGGGTTTAGACATTTCCTAATGAACCCAACATACATGTTTGTAAAGATACATATTTGTAAAGTCATGTTTAAATTGCATTTGAAAGAAGCAAAACTGACCAACCATGGGAAGTCCATGTATTATTACCACTATGTTGTACCGTTAGTGTCAAATGTAATTGTTTTTGTCGCATGATTTTAATTTTTGTCAGATGAAAATTAATTTATAACCATTGAAGAAAGGAATACTTTTGAAAGACTATAAATGTGGAGATGCACAAGTGTCAAAAGTTATATCTATCGCCATGCAAAAATTGATATTCATCTGACATAAAATCTGACAGAAATAATATTCACATTGTTCATATGACAAATAATGATGTTTGTCGGACGACATAGGGGGTCGAAAATGCTTTTTTTTTTAATCCAAACTGTACACGATTAACAAAAGGTTCCCATTTTTAACATATTTCTTTGCAACATCTTATATCATTTGACTTTCCAGGTACATGAAGATCTGGTAAAAGGACACCTCTAAAATGATACTTATATTGTATCAAACACTTTCCTTTCTATAATTAAGTGTCATGTATACCATCCACAAATTTAGATGGTTGATTGATTGAGTGGGGTTTAAAGCCTCATTCAACTGTTATAGGTTGTATCAGATAGGCTAGAGAACCTAACCATGGATTCCTGTCATTTCTAACACCAGTAATACCACACCATCCTTTTTAAGTCTGCTGCTCACCTAGCTTTAGGATTATCCAACCATTGGTGGTAGACAGCTGTCAGAAAGGGTGTTTGTCACAGCCAGGTATTGAACCCGGAATATCATGATAGAGAGTCTGAGGCGCTACCATCCCAGCTATGATTGCAGCCCTTAACCCTTTCCCAAACAGCAAACTTTTAGGGTGGTCCGAATTGAAATTTTTTGCAGATGACAAAATGAACGTTATTGTAGATAGAATTTGTGTATAATGCAATGCAGAAAATAATGAGACAAAAGGAGAAACTGCTGGTAATCAGCAGTTTCTTCTTTTGCCTCAATGTTTTCCCAAACCTTTTTCTATTAGGGATGTCAAAACCCTTGTTTGGGAATGGGTTAATTTAGTTGGTAACATGATGAAATGAACAACTATCATTAACAAACAGAGCTTAAGAAAAGAGAAAGTGCAGACATTTTAGCTTCAAATCCTATGTTGAACTTGATGATACTCATTTGAATCATCTTGATGAGACGATTCAAATGAGTACCCACAGCTTCAGATTTGATAAATGATGAATGAATTATTGCAATTCAAAAAGTCATCACATCCTCTTATTCATAGCTCTGAACAAAGGTTATCATAAACTGGCATCATATTAATAAATCATAAACACAACTAAACTAGAATATCACTGAAAATCATACCCCCCAAAAGCGCAGTTTTTGTGCATTTAGAGAAGTTGATTTCATTTGAACTGGGAGCTGTTCAATTGGGAAATAGAGCTAACAAAAAATCAACAGACCAAACAACACATGTAAATGTTGCAAAAAATACCAATTTTCAACAAAAGGACATAGCTCATTTGACAATCCCCAAGCCCTTCCCTGCCATGCTGATACTTTTCAATGAACCAAAAATTCACAACCATGTAAGGAAGACAGTTAATCAAGGTACATTTCTGTAAGATTTGGTTCAAATTTACCGTATAATTGCTTTTTTAAGACTTTTCTCGTGATTTTGTTAAGTCTGATAAGCCCTGCCCTGCCATTACCACATTTTTTTGCAAATAAAAAAATCACGAACAAATTTTGAAATAGGTCACTAAATGAACATTCCTGCCAATTTTGGTAACAAAACACCGAATCAAAAATTCACGATCAAGTTTTGAAAAGAGTCATCCAATGGACATTCCTGCCAAGTTTGGTAAGAATTAGCTCAGTGGTTAAGGAGAAGATTTTTGAAGAATTATCTGACAATTTCTCGAGGTTGGATTAGCCCCGCCCTGCCGCAACCACATTTTTTGATGAATAAAAAATTCATGAACATACGTTGAATGCAATCACTCAGGGGACATTAGTGCCAACTTAAGTTCAAAATGGTCCAATAATTGATTTTTAAAGAATTTTCACATGATTTCTCTAAGTCCAATAAGCCCTGCCCTGCCACGCCCACAATTTTTGACAAATCAAAAATTCACGAACAAGTTTTTTAAAGGGTCACCAAAGGAACATTCCTGCCAAGTTTAGTAAGAATTGGCCCAGTGGTTAAGGAGGAGAAGATTTTTGAAGAATTATCTAACAATTTCTCGAAGTCGGATAAGCCACGCCCTGCCATGCCCACATTTTTTGGCGAATGAAAATATCATGAACATACATTGAATACAATCACTCAATTAAGGGTCATAATCCTGTCAAGTTTGGTTCAAATTGGCCTAATAATTGATTTTTTAAGATTTTTCACATGATTTCTAAAAGTCTAATAAGCCCCGCCCTGCCACGCCCACAACTTTTGACAAATAAAAAATTCACTATCAAGTTTTGAAAAGGGTCACTAAAGGAACATTCCTGCAAGGTTTAGTAAGAATTGGCCCAGTGGTTAAGGAGGAGAAGATTTTCTGAAGAATTATCTAACGATTTCTCGAAGTCGGATAAGCCCGGCCCTGCCACGCCCACATTTTTGGCAAATAAAAATATCATGAGCATACATTGAATACAAGCACTCAAGGGTCATTCCTGTCAAGTTTGGTTCAAATTGGCTTAATAATTGATTTTTAAAGATTTTTCACATGATTTCTAAAAGTCCAATAAGCCCCGCCCTGCCACGCCCAAAATTTTTGACAAATCAAAAATTCACTAACAAGTTTTGAAAAGGGTCAACAAAGGAACATTCCTGCCAAGTTTGGTAAGAATTGGCCCAATGGTTAAGGAGGAGAAGATTTTTGAAGAATTATCTAGCGATTTCTCGAAGTCGGATAAGCCCCGCCCTGCCATGCCCACATTTTTTGACGAATGAAAAAATCATTAGCATACATTAAATACAATCACTCAAGAGTCATTCCTGCCAAGTTTGGTTAAAATTGGCCTGATAATTGATTTTTAAAGATTTTTCACATGATTTCTGTAAGTCAGATAAGCCCCGCCCTGCCACGCCCACAATTTTTGACGAATCAAAATTTCACGAAAAAGTTTTGAAAAGGGTCACTCAAGGAACATTCCTGCCAAGTTTGGTAAGAATCTGACCAATGGTTGAGGAGGAGAAGATTTTTGAAGAAAAACCAACAGACGGACCAACGGACCAACAGACAAGCTGACTCCTATATACCCCCCAAATTGAATTTGGGGGGTATAATTACCCTTATTTACACAGTTTGGCACATTTTGAAAACATGAATATTATTTAAAAGAAACACAGCAAAGCATAATGGATGGCACCATTGTTTTCAAAAGACAATATGCATGGAAGCAGCTATCTCAATCCTTTACCATTCAATAACATAATTAGGCTGGTACAATTTGGGAGCAGCTGAGGACTATAACAAAGATGTTGAAAGAGGTAAATTTTATGTACATATATAACACAGAAAATATTGAGGCAAAAGGAGAAAATGCTGATAACCAGAATTAATTTTTCTTCTTCTGCCTCAATGTCTTTTCTATTGGGGAAATCAAAACAAGGCCCTGTTTTGGGTATGGGTCTATTCATTATGTACAGTATCACCATATTTCACACATGTATTAAATCTTGCTACCTATTTTAAGTAATTTAATACAAGATAGATCTAATGAGTATCAACAATCATTATCAACTTCTTTTTTTTCAATAATTTTCTTAATCATACTGGTACATTCATCAAAGTCTAGAACTGAATGGGTAAAGATTAGAGAATTAGCTTTGAAAAAGGTGCAGATAATTTAAAAAATAAACAAGATGTGTTAGTTAAACACCAATGCCCCTATATTAATCCTTTCCCAAACGACAAAATTAAAGAGTGATCCACTTCAAAAACTGCCACAAATGACAAAATTAATGTTATAAAAGATAGGATTTGTGCAAAATATGGCATAGAAAATATTGAGACAAAAGGAGAAACTGCTGGTAATCAGCAGTTTCTTCTTTTGTTTCAATGTTTTCCCAAGCCTTTTCTATTAGGGACGTCAAAATCAGGTCTTGTTTGGGAAAGGGTTAAGTTTTCATGTTAAGTTTTTGGACAGACAGATTGACAGACAGGTGGATTGACATCCAGACAGCAGTAAAACAATATGCTCAAGATCTTTTGGTGCGAGGACATTAGAATGCTGAGACAATAATTCAGTTTGTAAATGCAATATTATTGACTAGATATGTAATGCAAATCATACAGTAACCAAAAGTCTAAAAACCAATCACTCAAGAAATTAATAATAACAAACATAACCCATTACCAGATAGCAAAATTTTAGAATTGTCCAAATACATAGATGTTGCAGACGACAATTTAAAGTTGATGAAATTTTTAATTTTTAGATCTGATTGCAAAGAAAACCTTGTGGGAGATGGAGAAATTGCTTGTCACAAACAATTTCTTCATTTTCCATGATGTTTTCCAAAGCCTTTATCTTGTGGGATGTCGAACGACGTCACTGTTTGGTAATGGGTTAAAAGGTGAAAAACAACAAACATAAGCAAAAACAAACTGAGACGATTCTAAAGAGTACCGACAACATAGGATTTGATGAACAACCTCCCCCTTTATCTGTACCCCTTCGAAAAAAGTTAAAGAACGCATTAAAGTTCAAGAACTATTCTAGAACATTCTAGATCATTAAATGGTAGTTCTAGAACAGTTCTAGAACTGTTCTAGAACTGTCATTTAACAATCTAGAACAGTTCTTGAACTTAAAAATGTTCTAGAACTTTTTTCGCAGGGGTAGCTCTGATCATGCGGACCATGACCTCATGGCCAGCTCAACATCACTATCCCATTACCACACAGTGACACTTTCTTACTCCCACCAAGGAGATGGCTTTGGAAGAACATTGTGGAAAATGAAGCAATTTCTTCACTTCACACAATATTTTGTATACAAAAGACAAAATTTTGTTAAGATTTCATTCAATATAAATTGTCACGTGCAACATCTTTGAATTTGAACAATTCTAAAATTTTGTTGTTTGGTAATGAGCTATTCTGTATCTCATTTACAGGGTTACTGCTCTACGAGGAAAAGTTGTTAACTTACACACAGTTGACAAAATTTCTCCATTTAGCTAAAGTACAATGCCCTTCTCATTCCAATAAATGAGCCTAGTTCAGGGAAAAAAGGGCACTTATAGCATTATAAGCAACACTGCTTCAAGATTAACCTATTCCTAAGTGGTACAAGAGTAATTATTATTCAGCGACAGTTAAAATTTGACCTTGCTTGAATATCATGTCTAAAACATAACAGAACCATTTAAAGGGGGACGAGCTAGGCTGTCGAAAATGCAAATGGCACAATAATTACAAACCAGAAATAACGTATGAAATTACCAACCTGAAGGGGTAGATCAAATTTTATGTCCATTGTGACCACTCGTCGAGCTTTATTAAGTATTAAAATCCAAGTCATTTAATAACATGCTGGTCATCCTTGTTTTTGTTTTGTAACGGCTACATATGCACAACCTTCAACTAGAAAGACCTGAAGGTCTTGAGTCGCTCCACAGGCCTGAATTTCTTTTAATATTCAATCCAAGTTTTGACTAGATTTTTGAATACTTGTGGTTCTTACAGCAAAAACGAAGTCAAAAGCAGCAATCATGTGGTCAATGCAGAAAGAAAGTAAATGATTGACTAATATTTTAGGGATGTTAGAGTAATAATAAAATTGAAAACTGTGATTTTGCCAAATTCAAGGACACATATTTCAGTATGTATATTTAAAATCAAATCGAAAATTAAACACATGCAAGATCTTCTGTTCACTATCATTCTGTTCAAATTTTGTCTATTAGTCAATATTTGTGGCTTCAATAGTGGAATAAGTGTTGAAAACTGAAATTTTGTCAATTTCAAGGGCACATAACTCAGATTGTAACAGTGTGATCATGTTGAAAATTACACATAAGCAAGATCTTGTTGTCAACAAGATTCATTCCAAGTATCATCTTGATTGGTTAACATCTGTGGTTGTTAGAGTAGAAACAAAGTCGAAAATGGCAATTTTGTCAAATTCAAGGGCACATAACTCATGATGTAAGATTCCGATCTAGCTGAAAATAACACCCAGGCACCATATAATGCTTATATATATTTTGTTAAAGTTTTGTCTTGATTGATCAATATTTGTAGATTCTTGAGTAAAAATAAAGTCAAAACCAGCAAAATAGAGCCGAAAATGGCAATTTTTGGCAATTTCAAGGGCACATAACTCATGCTTTAAAATTCAGATCAAGCTGAAAATTGTACCAATGCAAGATTTTATAGTCAGCATCATTCTGTCAAAGTTTTGTCTTGTTTAGTCAATATTTGTAGTTGCTAGAGTGAAAACAAAGTCAAAATACAGCCGAAATTGGCAATTCTGTCAATTTCAAGGGCACATAACTCATGATGTAAAACTCAGATAAAGCTGAAAGTTTTACCAAGGCAAGATCTTGTAGTCAGCATCATTCTGTTAAAAGTTTTGTTTCGATTGTTCAATATTTATAGATTTTAGAAGAAAACTAAAGTCAAAACCTGCCATTTTTGACATTCAAGGGAAGATAACTCAGGTTATTCTGATTCAATCCAAATTCTTTGAAGGAATCTGAGAGAGGGTCACCCAAGGATCATTCCTGTGTAGTTTGGTTGAAATCCATCTGGTAGTTTTTGAGAAGAAGATTTTTAAAGAAAAAGTTTATGGACGCACGGACGGACGGACGCACGCACGCACGCACGACGGACACACCGCCATGACAATAGCCCGCTGGCCTGAAAGGCCAGTGGAGCTAGAAATCAATTACGTCAGAGATATGTCATCTGTGCTCAGCGATATCTAACACACCGTACAACCGGCTGCGTAGAAAGTCAGCGAAGACAGATTCGGCATCTGATGTCATGTGCATGGTGGGTCAAATGAATTTACTTTTATAAATACACGAAAGGATCTTTGGTATTCTAAAGTTGATAAATACGCGTATAAATGTTCAGTGCTTGTACAAAATAAACCTTTTCACGTATTCCTCGCAAATAAGGTCACAGTCATCGACACAGCCGGTTGTATGGTGTGTTAATAATGCGGAGGTGTGTCTCGTTGACCTTGACCTTGTCTTGTTTTGAAGTAAAAATAGAATGTGTAAACACGCTTGTAAAGGATTGATCTATAGCAAAGGAAAGATGTTTTTTCGCCGAGATTGAGGTTTTTATGCATTGCTAATTGTTTTTCCATGCACAAATATGAGTTCCCGAACAGTTCGGAAGCATAAAAACATAGAATGAGCCCCTTTAACTCTCTCCCAAACAAGACCTGGTTTTGACGTCCCTAATAGAAAAGGATTGGGAAAACATTGAGACAAAAGAAGAAACTGCTGATAACCAGCATTTTCTCCTTTTGTCTCAATATTTTCTGTGCTATATTTTACACAAATCCTGCCTTTATCAATGTCCATTTTGACGTATGCAGTGGATTTTTAATTGGAAAAAATACAAATTCTTCGTTTGGGAAAGGGCTAAATATATGTCTTAAGACATGTTTTTCAATTAAAACTCAAAAGACAATAATAACAACATTATTAATTAGGAAACATAATATAACAAAATTTTCGTAAGAGAAATAACATGTATACCCTGGTCGTTAAATGGACAATCTCTAGTTTCAACAAAGGATTTCTGAAGAACAATCAATTAACTACAAAAATCAGGGACTTACAGTTCAACAACAAGAGCTTCGCAGAGCGGCGCATATACGCCCGAGAGGGGCTTGTCAGTAAAATGGGCATTTTTTTAATTCAAGGGCAGATAATTCAAGAAGGAAAAGAGTTATCTGAATTCAGTACACAGTGTGCACAACTAGACACCATGGAGATTCATTGTGGCAAGTTTGATCAAGTTCCGATCAAAACTGCAGGAGGAGTTGCACACACAAGAAATTGCTAACGGACAGACAGACAGATAGATGGACGGACGACCGGGGCCATAACATAATATGACCCTTCGGGTGTATAAAAATAGAAGTTTGCACATAAGTCAGATAATATAGCCTCACCTAGACTATTGGCCCTTTTACCAGTACAAACAATGTCTGCTTTCGATGTATCTGGTAGTGAGAACGTTGGTTCAGAAAATAAGAAAATATTGATATCCTAATTATTTTCTTTGTTTGCTTTTCTTCTCTATTTGTATCCCCCTAATATACAGAGATATTTCAAATATAAGTTTCGATTAAAATATTTTATTCAAAAACCAGTCAAGTCCTACACCAAAATGACAGACTCTGCAACTTGTATATTGAATTCTAAAGGAATTTTGCAAATTAAATGAATCAAATCTTAAAACCTTCAAATATTTGCTTTGATAGGACAGAAACTGTTTATTGAAACAGAGAAAATGCTAGTTATCAACATTCACTTCTTCTATCTAAATAATTTTTTTAATCAGTCTCTACTAACACACTGCAATAGCATGCATTGTTTAACCCTTTCCCAAACAAGACATGATTTTGATGTCCTTAATAGAAAAGGCTTGGGAAAATATTGAAATAAAAGAAGAAACTGCTGATAACCAGCAGTTTCTCCTTTTGTCTCAGTATTTTCTGAGCCATATTTTACACAAATACTAACTTTAATAACATCTATTTTGTCATTTTGTAGCAGTTTTTGAAGTGGATCACCCTAAAATTGTGCCGTTTGGGAAAGGGTTAAGATAATGTTAACCAACTCCAAACAGTGACACTTCAGATCAGAAGATAAAAGCTTTGTAAAACATTGTGGAACAAGAATTGTCCACTGACAACGTAGCTCGCCTATACAGGAGCTTGTCACAAAAACAACAAATTTTTTAAAAGTAGGTCAAACTCCAAGGTCAAGGTCACAAGGTCAAGGATAATGGTCTAAAATGAAAGGTCTTGTCGAGATGTATCTATGTATGAAATATCAAGGCTGTATCTCTAATATTGCCTGAGATATAGGCCAGGTTAAAGTTTTTCGAAAGAAGGTCAAACTCCAAGGTCAAGGTCACTAGGTCAAAGGTCATGGTCCCAAATGAAAGGTCTTGTCAAGATGTATCTATGTATGAAATATCAAGGCTGTATCTCTAATAGTGCCTGAGATATAGACCAGGTTAAAGTTTTTCAAGTGAAGACGCGACGGGATGGGACGGGACGCGACGCCGACACTAGGGCTGTGACATTAGCTCCCCTGACATAAAGTCCCGGCTCGCTACAAAGAAGAAATTTCTTGTGAAAAGCAACTTCCTAATTTTTGACAATGTTTTCTACCAAGAACAGCCAAAAATGTAAAATTTAATTCACATGAAATTATTGTCTGTAATCATCTATTAATTTTTGACCAGTCTAAAATATTGCTGTTTGGTTATGAGTTAACATAAATATTTTTTTCATAAAAACAATTGATAAAATCAAAATATTGGAAGACAGTACTTTGCATCCTTAATCTTGTAATATCATACATAAATATTATGCCATAAACACATATTGCACAAAAATAAATGACCTTAACACTTTGTAACATTAAAAAATGCAGTAGATACAGATTACTCAAGCTAAAGTTACATCTTTTTTTAATGCAGCAGGCAACTTGTTACTATGATAACCCTCCAAACAGTCTAACGCCCACATTTTAGCCTTCTCGCTCTATCTCAAACTGGTGCCTGATTATTCAATATCTCTCTTGTCTGTGACCGCAGCATGATGATTCAATTCTTCCTCCCACCAGTGACCACTGCATGATGTATTACATCTTTGCAAGCCAAGGGTTCTACCTAAACTTTGTTCCTTACATTTGTAAGGAACAAAGTGGAGGTAGAACCCATGGCTTGTGAAGACCGATGTGTTACAGATTTAGCCTTCTCTCTCGCCTGTGACAGCTGCATGATGTTTAACGAAGGCTATAGCTGACAACTCCTTACAGTAACTGCAGCATTAGCCCTCTCTCCCACCAGTGGCTGTTGCCTGTTGTATCATTTTTAGCCCTCCCTCTCACCTGTGACAGCTGCATGATGTTTAACAAAGGCTATAGCTGACAACTCCTTACAGAACTCCTCTAGGACAATAATGGCCTCTAGCTCTGTCTGACCTTCACACCTACAATATACAACAGATACATGAACATGATGAAGGCATGCTAAACACTTTCTAAAACAACAAAACATTTGGGTGGCCCAATAACCTTTTCCAAAACGAAAAAAAATACGGTAGACTAAATCAAAAGCTGCTGCAGAACAAAGATGTTGAGAAAGGTCGGATTTGTGTAAGATGATGATCAGCATATACTTCTTTTGCCTCAATGTTTTCCAAAGACGTATCCATTTGAGACGTCAAAACTAGGTCTTGTTTGGAAAAGAATAAAAACAAGAGGACCATGATGGTCCTAAATCGCTCACCTGAATCAATATGACAAGTGATAATGGCAATTTTGTAAAATTCAAAGACATGAAACTTCTAAGGACTTTCTGTTTGGAAACAATAAAGTAATAACTTTGTTCCAATGGATCCTGTAAAGTTTGTTACGAAGAAAGATCTCCATCTGATAAGCTAGGTTAATCCCTTCTTATCTGTTTACATAAGATAAACATGGGGCCACAGCAACAGATAAGAGAAATAGATAAGAGAAATAGGAAAGCCTTTCCTTTTTTAATTATTCATATCCAAACCTCATGTAGAATGTATTAATCTTTTCAAGCAGATGACTGAAATGATCACCAACAACATAGGGTTTGATGAATATTGACACAAAATGTTGCTTTTTAGAAAAGCAATTATCTCTCAATCATCACTAAAAGAATTTTTCAGACAGGTTTGGTTCAAATTAGCCCAATTGTTGGTTTTTAAAGAATATTCTTATGATTTTTCCAAGTCCAATAAGCCCATTCCTCCCTGCCAAGGCCACAGTTTTTGACAAATATAAAAATTTGCGAACAAACTTTGAAAAGAGTGACTCAAGGAACATTCCTGTAAAGTCTAGTTCAAATTGGCCCAATTGTTGATTTTTAAAGAATTTTCTTATGATTTATCAAAGTCCAATAAGCCCCTTCCTCCCTGCCGCGGCCACATTTTTTATCAATTGTGAAAATTTGGGAACAAATTTTGAAAAGAGTGACTCAAGGAACATTCCTGCAAAGTTTGGTTCATTTGGGCCCAATGGTTGATTTTTAAAGAATTTTCTTATGATTTCCTTAAGTCCGATAAGCCCCTTCCTCCCCGCCACGGCCACATTTTTTGACAAATGTAAAAAATTGTAAATAAACTTGAAAAGAGTGACTCAAGGAACATTCCTGCAAAGTCTGCTTCAACTGGGCCCAAAGGCTGATTTTTAAAGAATTTTCTTATGATTTCTCTAAGTTCGATAAGCCCATTCCTCCCTGCCGCGGCCACATTTTTTGACAAATGTAAACATTTGTGGATGAACTTTGAAAGGGGTGACTAAAGGCACATTCCTGCAAAGTCTGGTTCAATTGGGCCCAATGGTTGATTTTTAAAGAATTTTCTTATGATTTCTTTAGTCTGGTTCAATTGGGCCCAATGGTTCATTTTTAAAGAATTTTCTTATGATTTCTTTAAGTCCGATAAGCCCCTTTCTCCCTGCCACGGCCACATTTTTTGACGAATGTAAACATTTGTGGATAAATTTTGAAAAGGGTGACTCAAGGCACATTCCTGCAAAGTCTGGTTCAATTGGGCCCAATGGTTGATTTTTAAAGAATTTTCTTATGATTTCTTAAAGTCCGATAAGCCCCTTTCTCCCTGCCACAGCCACACTTTTTGACAAATGTAAAAAAATGTGGATAAATTTTGAAACAGGTGACTCAAGGCACATTCCTGCCAAGTTTGATTAAAATCGGCCCAATGGTTGATTTTTAAAGAATTTTCTTAGGATTTTTCTAAAATCCGATAAGCCCCGCCCTGCCACGCCCACATTTTTTGACGAATCAAAAATTCACGAACAAGTTTTGAAAAGGGTCACATAAGGATAATTCCTGCCAAGTTTGATTAAAATTGGACCAACGGTTTAGGAGGAGAAGATGTTTGAAGAAATTGTGGACGGACAGACGGACGGACAGACGGACGGACGACGGACAAAAAGCGACCACAATAGCTCCCCTTGAGCACTTCGTGCTCAGGTGAGCTAAAAAGCTGCAGCAGATGTTGATAAACATAGGATGGAATACATCCGTCAAATTTAAAGCAAAGAAGAATCCGGGGCAAGTAAGATCAGGGGCAAGTGTGCTCCAAGACCCTGTTGTTCTAACAAACTTAAGGACACTGTTGCATAAATTTGAATGTGATTACATAACAATCAATCTGATTGGCCCGAATTCGCCCTAGGTATATTTCTCCAAAGCAATTTTTACAAAACATGTATCTATCTAATCTTAATCAATAATTCTGCCAAGTTGACAGCAAATTAACATTTTCCCAAACATCAAACAGATGGACTTTCCGAGGCACTGCAGAATACAAATGGATTTTATCTCTTTCACTGCCAAGCTTGTCACATCTAATGGTTTTCAGTTCACATTAAAATGGACATTGCATAACAGGGCTTATTAGTTTAAATAGTAAAAAATCATTATTTGATGAAAATTAAGCTGAAACTTCCAGCAATGATTGCACATAAATCATTTTCCATTATATCATCTTTTTTAATACTAGGCAGTGTGATCAGATGACCTTGATGTTGACCTTGAATGACCTCATTAAGCTATTGCTTTGAAGTTGCCAATCTATATAGCCCTATAGTTGAAGCAATTAAGCAACGCTGGCAGCAAAAGATTTGACCCATTCCCAAACAAAACCTGGTTATGACCTACCTGCATGGGAAAGCTTGGGAAAATATTGAGACAAAAGAAGAAAAGAGCTGTCATAGACGGATTATGCTCCCCGAATAAGTGTTTGTTACAAATTAAAAACTATCATACATTAAGCCCCCTTTTCCCCTGACAGCTTTTTTGTACATACATTATTTATAGAATATGGTCTAGAACATCCTATTTATTACATAACTACAAAATTTCATTAAATTCTGCCCATTAGATGAAGAGAAATTAAAGAAAAACTAATTTTTACACTAAGGCCCCTTTTTCCATGACACAGCCTCAAATTACAAAACGGAGAAAGAGGTCCCTAGGTATTATCCAAGGGACTTCACATGTGAAGTTTCATTGAATTTGGTCCAAGGGTTGCTGAGATCTTGCTGTGGAGCATAAAAATGCTGATAACCAGCATTTTCTTCTTTCGCCTGATATTTTCTGTGCTATGTTGCACACAAATTTAATATTTATTGACCTGCAACTGTTTTCAAAGTTTCTGCCGTTTGGGAAAGGGTCAATAAAACAGAACTTAGATCTGTGTATTTTAAAAATAACAAGATGTGTTTGTGAAACACAAATGCCCCCGAAATGGCCATTCTTCTAAAATGTTAAGTTTTCGTGGAGTAAAGGGTTATTAAGTGTAAAGGGATGACCTTGAGGAAGGTCAAATTGCATGGAATAGAAAAATATCATTGAAAGGAAGTTGCATACCAAATTTGAGCTTTGTATGTCAAATACTTTTGGAGAAAAGGCAAAGGTTAAGTTTTCGGAATAGAAGGTTAAGTTTTCGTAGAGTGAAGGGTTGATAAGGGTTAAGGGATGACCTTGAGGAAGGTCAAATTGCATGGAACAGATAGATATCATTGAAAGGAAGTTGCATACCAAATTTGAGCTTTGTATGTCAAATACTTTTGGAGAAAAGGCCAAGGTTAAGTTTTCGGACAGACGGACGGACGGACGGACAGACAGACGGACACGAGTAAAACAATATGCCCCCCGATCTCTCGATACGGGGGCATAAAAATAGTGAGGAAAATGCAGAATATAATAGTCATCAACATTTACTTCTTTTGCCTCAAAATTTTCCAAATCTAAGCTTTCAGGGACATCAAAACCAGGTCTTGCTTGGGAAAGGGTTAAACTGAAACTGTACAAGGAGTTGCCAAAGCAATATGTAGGTAAAATGGCTGCCAGACAGACCAACCCACCCACTGATTCCAATTAACCCCCTCTAAACTTAATTCTAAAATTGGAAATGCATCTATTGTAGTCTTCTTTTATCTGAATTATTCACAAACATTTCCGTCTAGGTTTGGTACAATAAAGACCAAAGACCATCTGATAAAACAAAGGCAGACATTCTAAATTTGTTATTTTTAATCCAAGCCCAATGTTGTAGGTACTCAAAGATATCGACTCAACCAGATAATTCCAATGAGTACCCACAATATAAGATTTGAGCAACAATAAATCATATTTTTGCTTTTCAACCCTTTCCGAAACAGGACTTGGTTTTGACATCCCTAATATAAAAGGCTTGGGAAAACATTGAAACAAAAGAAGAAACTGCTGATAACCAGCAGTTTCTCCTTTTGTCTCAATATTTTCTATGTAATATTTTACACAAATTCTATCTTTAATAACTTACATTTTGCCTTTTGTGGCAGTTTTTGAAGCGGATCACCCTAAAAGTTTGCTGTTTGGGAAAGGGCAGGGTGCCCAGTGACTTTCGGTGTCAAAAATATAGGTATGTCCCAAAAATATAGGTATCTATTGGCCAGAAATATAGGATAATATAGGTTGCCTTTACTACGAAGAAAAGACTATTTCAAACTTTAAACATTCCACCAACAACTTCCATCTCTCTCTCTCTTTTTAGTATAAAAGGGGAATCAGACAATGCAGCCATTAGCTATTACTTTCTGTCCTGGATATTCAGTAGCACTAAGGTGTTTCAGAGAATACCATATACATGTACATATCAGGAAACATAAGCCAAGAAGGTTATATATCGCTCTCCTTAGACAACATTGAGGCTTTAATATGACATCTTCAGTTTCATCCCAGACTTAATACTTCCAGCCAATTTTCACAGAAGGACGGCAATTTGAAGAATTTTGGTAGAGATTCATGCTGCCATGATACATGCAAAATGCTAACATAGGGTCTCTGATAAAATAATTTGTCAGGGGAAGTTTGCCCCAAATTTCCTAATTAGTTCTTTGTCTCAATTATGAAATCTGATATCCCACAACATTGGGTCAAATTTCATACTACCACAAAACTTTGAAATATTTTGATGGAGGGCATTAGATACACACCAAATTTAAGTCACCAATAGCTGATATCATACAGCATAAGGCAAATTTTATAGAACCAAAAAATTTGAAATGCTTTGGAAGTGGGGCCATCACACATTTCTACACACCATATTTCAAAGCCCTAGACCAAACAGTAAAGGAGTAGAAGATTGTGCAAAATTTACTTCTATGTCTCTTATGAAATCTATATCCCAAAACATTGGGCCAAATTTCAATGTACCAAAACAATTTGAAGAATATTGGTAGAGGGCCATGAGATGATTCCACACAGCAAATTCAAAGCCCCACTGGTCTCGAGATTCAGGATTAGAAGAAAGAATTACTCCTTTGTCTCTATATCAAGTCTGATACCCTAACACAAATGGCCAATTTTCATTGTACCACTATGATTTTAATCTTATTAGTAGAGGGCCATGAGACAATTCTACACATCAAGTTTTAAAGCCCTAGGCAAAAAGGTTATGGCGAATGAGCTTGTACAAGATTTACATCTCTGTCTGATACCCCACAACATAGGGTCAGTTTTCACTGTACCACATTTGTAATAAAAAGTATTTTGGTAGAGGGCCATAAGACAATTTTACATACCAGTTTCATAGCCACAGACCAAATCATTCAGAAGCAGAAGACTGTCCTTCTTTGTCCATATATGAAATATGGTACCCCAGAACATGTATACATGTAGGGCCAATTTTCATGATTCCAGAATAATTTAAAATATTTTGGAAATGGGCCCTTGGATGATGGTAAATACAAAATTTCAAGACTCTAGGGCAAGGCCATATGAATTGGGAGATTTGTGTAATTGTTGACAGACAGAGAGATGGACAGATTGATGACAACGGTGAGCAATCCAAATTTATCACCCTTGGCACTTTTTGCTAATGGGAGCCAAAAATAAATGTTATTAAACATCTTGACTGTTTCTCTAACAAACATAAAAAGACAAGCAACTTCATGTTCAAATTTCAATCAGTCTCTGTGACAGCAAGATGAAAATTAAAATATTTCACCTAAATTTGGTCTTATGTAATTAACAGTGAGTGCCATAAAAGGTACCATTCTCTATTCTTTAATAATTCTTCCCAGCTTGAATAGAAGACTGGTACAGAATATGTGATAACTTAAGGACAGGAAGTCACACTTAGCTTTGTATGTCAGAAGCCAAACTGTCATGTTTAAAGGTATGATATTATTCTGTGCATCTATATAAATCAATTATAATTCACTTGTCCATAAATAATGCTAACATAAGATTATAAATTTTGAACTTTACCGTTCATAAAGGAAACTTATCCACTAAATGAAATTGTCAATACCAGTAACAGATGACATACATACAGACATGCTTCTTCAACAATGATTATCATTATACTGTTTGACTTGTCCTTCCCTGACACTTCAGATTGAAATTGGCTGAATCTACTGTATATATTCCTATAATAGTTACTTTTAAATCATAAACATTTAAAATTTCGTAAAACTTGCGTAGCCAAGGCACAAAATATAGGTATTTATAGGTATTTGGGGCAAAATTAGTGAATTTATAGGTTTTTATAGGTAAGGTCCAAAAATATAGGATAATATAGGTATTTATAGGTATTTATAGGTTACTGGGCGCCCTGAAAGGGTTAAAAAAGCCTTTATCTCTTATCTGTAGCTCTGGCTACAAATCTACTTCCTCTAATAGTATAGTCCAGTCACAATTATGGCACATGTTAACAAATTTTACCTATATAAACAACACAATATCTAACTCAAAACTGCTATACTTTTGCATGTGATGGTTTGAATCTTGCAGGTGTCTCAACACCTGCAAGATTTGAACCAACACATGCAAAAATGCATTGAAAATTAAGAACAATTTCCACTTGTTTACACATGTAAAATTTGTTAAGGGGGAATGCTCCAGTTTCCTAATTTTTTTCCCAGTAATAGAATTTATTTATATTTTTTTATATTGAAATTACATGTTATTACCAATTGAAGAATAAAATGAAAATGGATGGTCAGCGATCTTGTTTGAATTTTATAGGCATTCGTATCACATACCCCTACATCGAAAAAATGCACAATTTCTTGCACCTGTCCAAGGTCACTAAAATGCTAATAAAATGCTGTATATTGATCGTTTAGTCCCGAAAACGGATTTAAAGGAATGTGTTACATTTAATAAGAACAGAAAACCCAAAATATGTGCTATTAAAAACGCATAAATGTATAAAACAGCATGCTCATGTGTTCGGTTAGATCAACGAAACTGGAGTGTTTTATGTCAAAATTTGCATATTTTTTGGAAATATTTCAAGTTCTACATAATAGAATTTGATAAAACTCCCTCATTGTATTATGCAACATGTCCTGGAAATAATTCAACAAGAGGACCATGATGGTCCTAAATCGCTCACCTGAATCAAGATGACAAGAGTGATAATGGCAATTTTGTCAAATTCAAAGGCATGAAACTTATAAGGACTTTCTGTTTGGAAACAATTAAGAAATAATTTTGTTCCAATCGATCCTGTAAGGTTGGGTATGAATTAGCACAATTGCTGAGTTAGTTAATTTTCAACAATTATTTCATGATTTCGCAATATACAACATAGGGCTAATTTTCAAAGCATACTGATCTGTTAGAGATTGATCATTTATGATAGGCTCAATTAACAAGATTTTGTCTGTGATTGATAGAATATAGTGAAAGATTACCATCTGATAAGCTAAAGCTAATCCCTTATTTGTTTACATAAGATAAACATGGGGCCAGCCTGAGAGCAACAGATAAGGGAAATAGAAAATTGGCCCAATGGTTTATTTTTAAGGAATTTTCTTATGATTTCTCTAAGTCTGATAAGCCCTTCCTCCCTGCCATGCCCACATTTTTTGACCAATGGAAAAATTTGTGAACACATTTTGAAAAGAGTAACTCAAGGAACATTCCAGTAAAGTCTGGTTCAATTGGGCACAATGGTTGATTTTTAAAGAATTTTCTTATGATTTCTTTAAGTCCGATAAGCCCCTTCCTCCCTGCCACACCCACATTTTTTGACGAATCAAACATCCGCGACAAAGAGTTTTGAGAAGGGTCACTCAAGGAACCTTCCAGCAAAGTCTGCTTCAATTGGGCACAATGTTTGATTTTTAAAGAATTTTCTTATGATTTCTCTAAGTCTAATAAACCCCTTTCTCCCTGCCACAGTCACAATTTTTTACAAATGAAAAAAACTGTGAACAAATTTTGAAAAGAGAGACTCAAAGAACATTCCTTCAAAGTCTGCTTAAAATTGGCCCATTGGTTGATTTTTAAAGAATTTTCTTATGATTTCTCTAAGTCTAATAAACCCCTTTCTCCCTGCCACAGTCACAGTTTTTTACAAATGAAAAAAACTGTGAACAAATTTTGAAAAGAGAGACTCAAAGAACATTCCTGCAAAGTCTGCTTAAAATTGGCCCATTGGTTGATTTTTAAAGAATTTTCTTATGATTTCTCCAAGTCTGATAAGCCCCTTTCTCCCTGCCAAGGCCACAATTTTTTACAAATAAAAAGATTTGTGGTCAAATTTTGAAAAGAATGACTCAAGGCACATTCCTGCAAGGTCTGGTTCAAATTGGCCCAATGGTTGATTTTTAAAGAATTTTCTTATGATTTCTCTAAGTCTAATAAGCCCCTTTATCCCTGCCACGGCCATGTTTTTTTTTTTTTCAAATGTAAAATTTCTGAACAAATTTTGAAAAGAATGACTTAAGGCACATTCCTGCCAAGTATAGGTTCAAATTGGCCCAATGGTTGATTTTTAAAGAATTTTCTTATGATTTCTCCAAGTCTGATAAGCCCCTTTTTCCCTGCCACGGCCACAATTTTTGACAAATGAAAAAATTTGTGAACAAATTTTGACAAGAATGACTGAAGACACATTCCTGCAAAGTCTGCTTAAAATTGGCCCATTGGTTGATTTTTAAAGAATTTTCTTATGATTCCTCCAAGTCTAATAAGCCCCTTTCTCCCTGCCACGGCCACATTTTTTGACAATTATAAAAAATTGTGAACAAATTTTGAAAAGAGTAACTCAAGGAATATTCCTGCCGAGTTTGGTTCAATTGGGCCCAATGGTTGATTTTTAAAGAATTTTCTTATGATTTCTAGTCTGATAAGCCCCTTTCTGCCTGCCACGCCCACATTTTTTGACAAATCAAAAATTCACGAACAAGTTTTGAAAAGTATCACACAAGGAACATTCCTGCCAAGTTTGGTCAAAATTGGTCCAATGGTTTAGGAGGAGAAGATGTTGAAAGAAATTGTGAACGGACGGACAGATGGACGGACGGACGGACGGACGGACGGACGGACAGACGGACGGACGACGGACAAAAAGCGACCACAATAGCTCACCTTGAGCACTTCGTGCTCAGGTGAGCTAAAAAGAAAATGTATAGGTCAGCGCACTTATTAGTGAATTACAGCATTTTTCATCAGCTACACATGAATAAAATGACGCAAAACAGTGGTAACTGCATACATAGTTACGACTGTTTTGCTCTGAATAATCGATTTCCATCTTGAGGAAATCAGTTTCGTATAATGGTAAATTGTAATGATATGTTATATTAGTGAAAATATGGTAGCGAAACATATTGGTACGAAACATTTAATTTACTACAGTAATGACCGAGTGTTCCGAAAAACTGGAGCATTCCCCCTTAATATTTGCCATAATATTATTATAGTGACATGACTTAAGACTGTCTAGGATGGGAATGATCATCCTATAAATATTTTCAGACAAAGACAAATAGGGGACACAGTCATGTACTATGTATATAGACTTATAGAAAGAAGGAAGTAATTATGCAACCAAACAGAACCTTTGATCTTTTTTCAATAAATGACAAAAAAGGAAAAAGACATTGCTTCTAAATTAAACCGTTCCCAAACAAGACCCAGTTTTTGACATTAGTTTTTTGTAGAAATAATATCAGAAATCATTAAATTTACAGGGAACAAATTGTTGATAATCCTGCCATTTCTAATTGTATAAACATATAGACTAATAGTTTTAACCCATTACCACACAGTGACTCCTTTTGACTCTCCCACAAGATAATGGTTTTGGAAGACATCATGGAAAATGAAGAAATTGCTTGCGACAAACAATTTCTTCATTCCCTCAATGTTTTCTACAAGAAAGACCAAAATATTTTAAATTCTCTTGAAACTGTCGTCTGCAACATCTTTAAATTTGGACCAGTCCATAATTTGTCATCTGGTAATGGGTTAATATCAGTTATTTTGTCATCTGTAAAACCCTTCAATAGTTTTGGTAAAAATATAATAATTATGTAGCATGATACACCACAATAAACCCTTTCATTAGCAAACACTAGATTTGACATACCAAAAAGAGAAAGCTGTAAAAACTGAACACATAAATGTAAGTAAGTAAAGATAACCAGCTTTTTCTCCTTTTCCCTCAACACCTTCTGAGCTAAATATCATACAAAATTTCTGTCTTTGTTAAAACTTAATTTCTGTAGATCTTACACACCTTTCAAATTTTACATCAAGGTTTTCTGAAGCTTTGTCTCATAATGACATCAAAACCAAAGCTTTTTTTCAAAATGATTCAAAGTATTGGTAAAATGACAGATATATCACTGCTTTTCAACTAAAACCTCATAACTGCAGCTTAAAACAAGATGCAGTTACAAGGTTTTCGTTGGAAAGTGACGATATACTCATAGATGCAGCATGACAACAGCCAAATGAACTAAAACAGAAAGAACAAAATCTACCCCAAAAATAGTGTCTAATATACTAAAGCTTATTCTTTGATCCAAAAGCATTCTAAATTGTGAGTTCTTCGGGGAAAAAAAGGCAGCATTTTCTCCTCCTCGAGTGATTTCCATGTAATAAAATCAGATGTTCTACTTTCAGTTAATTTTGTTTTTCCATCTGCATTCTCTTTTGCCCATTACTGCACAGTGACGCCTTTGGACTCTTTTAAAAGAAAAGAACTGGGAAAACATTATGGAAAATGAAGAAATTGCTTGTGAAAAGCAAATTCTTCATTTTCCACAATGTTTTCTAACCCAAAATAGATTTTAAAAATTTCATCAACTTTAAATTGTTGTCTGCAACTTCTTTGAATTTCGACAAGCTTAATTTTTTGTTGTTTGGTAATGGATTAAATATTGTGCACCCTACAAATACGTCATCTGGGAAGGTGCTAACCCTTCTCATGCTGTTTATGTTCTTTTCCAGCTGTAACCAAAGATTAGGCAGCTGTAACCAAAGGTTAGGCAGGCATTATATGAGACAATATTTTATTTCGTGGAAATCGCTGTCCTGCGCGGCTCATTTTCTCAGAAATGGCTTTTCATAAACATGTCAATTTAGGTACACCGTGTAACGACCATCACTACCAACAATAGAGACAGTTTATTTGGCCTGGCAGATGGAATGTTTCTGAAAATATTGCACTTTTGTACCGGAAAATGACCATTTTCTCTTGTCCCTGGACAAAATCATCAATTTCCAACATGATTTTCGATATAAAATAATCGGTAAATATCGGATTTTTCTTCATTTCATTAATGTTTTATATCTCACATTATTAATAGTGTCAGCCCTTTTTGAGAAAATATAAATAGGACGAAGATTTTTGGTCATATATGTCTGTCCCTGGATTTTTGATACGAAGTGTCCTCGCAATAACTTACATGTGCGTAATCAAAGTCTTTTTGGTTAGATTTCCTTTAAATACAACCGAAACGGAGGTGGAAACACTCATCAAAGCGACCATGTTTAATTGAAGACAAAGCAATACTTGGTTTCGAAGTTGCGAGACAAATTAGGTAGGCCGTTGGCTGCGTAGACTTATTTTTTCGTTTTCTATGCAACGCGATCAACCACACTATATTGCTCAGATCTTAAAATCGTATAGCTTTACTTATTCAGATATAGAATCACGTCGTTCACAGCATGCCACATATTTTTTCCCTAGTTATTCTTGTGTGTAATTTGGAACGAATAGTCGAGGAATTCCTCGCAATAACTGTACTCGCAATAATGCCAGTTTTGTTACTGGGAGTACGAAAATAGTTACTGCAAAGACATAATAAGTTTTCTTATGTAATATGGACTTTTTGCCAAAGAGAAAAAGGTCTTGATGCATAATTGTCCCAAACTATAATAGGAAAGCGAAGTATTTCAGCTGAAAAAATATAATTACTGTTGCCAAACATGTGTACCGATCAGTTGTTACGGAGCGGACTTGGAATCATTATTAATTCCAAATGATCGTTTTGAAATGACATTTCCTCAATATCGGAGAGACCATTATACACTATTTCTTTTTAAGGTATGAATCTTTATATCTTTGTTCCATGGGTGTTGAAGAAATTACTTAGTCATTTTTTGAAAGTGGTCATGGCAAAATACCGGGTAGTTCCTGATGCTGTAGGGGTGCCGTGGAAAGACAAGTAGATTTTTTTTTTAATTTTCAAGGCAATTTACATGACATTGTATTGATTCGAATCGTGCATGTAATCTTGCAATCACAACATTTCATCCCGAAAAAAGATTTTTTTGTCAAATATTATCTTATCTAGGTAAACAAGAAAACATTTTCAAATTACTTTATTTCTTTTTCTTTTTTTTTTTTGTTTTTTTTTTTTGACAATCAGTTTTAGGACACTCAACGTCTTACAACTGTGTATCTAAATTATTATGTGAGCTATCTTCCAAAAAAGAAATAACAACAACAACAACAAATCATCTGCGTATATTGCTAAAAGGATCGAACTCAATCAGTATGCCAAGACTGTACAGTCAGACTATGGTCGAGATTTTTCGCTCCTAAACGATTTACTATACATTGAATGTTTTTTACTTGAATTTTCATGTTATTATTTTCCCAATAAGATATTTTATGGTTTGACGAGAAGGTTTAAGACATTCCACATTTTTTCTTTTTTTTTTTTTCGTCATATTTGTAATTGCTTAACTTTCTTCAGGTCTTCTGATTTTTTTACAAAGAAGACTTGGTTTTTACTTCCTAATTTAAGAACATTAAGGTAAGAGAAGTAAATGCTGATTACCAGCTCTGACTCCGTTTCCCTTGATATCCATTCATCTATATTGTACACACAAGTTAACTTTTCATAAACTTCATTTTTGTAGTCTTCAACGGCTTTCAAGTTGTATAATTCTTATGCTAGGTATCCACTGCCGATCAAATCAACTGGACCAAGCCAAATTAAGCGATCGAGTACAGATCAAACTCGATCGCCATTTGTGATCGGGAATGGTCATGGTAATCGAGCTTTATCCGCACCACTTTATCATCTTTCTCTATTCGTTTAAATATAAAAGAAATATTTGTGAAAGATTGGGTAAAAGTTGATCGAAAAGCGATCGTGTATTGATCGGATAGGCGATCGACCAGATCAGGAATCAATCAAATCTGGAGATCGAGTGTGATCGGATTATCATCTTTATATCGATCACATGGCCTTTTACTCAAGTGGCTCCCAACCAAATCTTGATCAACTCGATCTGTGCTTTATCTGTTCATTCGACCAAATAGACGGTACAGGTCGGGTTGATCGAGTAGAGATCGAGAAAAGTCTTTAAGTCGGGAATAATGGGCGAATTTGAGCAGTCACTTTGATCGATTTGATCAGCAGTAACTGTTGTAACATAACATAAAATTTAACGTTTTTGAAAGGGTTTAACAAAGGGACTTTTATATTTAAATGTATATATTTTTTACAATTGCATTAAGTTTGATATCTAATGACCATAATTATATAGGTCAATACAATGTAAGAAATGGAAAAATATTTAAATATAAGTCCTCACAGTAATGGTAAATGTCATTCCAATAACAAAGACTTTTTTATTACAAACTGCAGCATGGTTCAATAAAAATTGTGTGTTTTGATGGTAAAATTGGTATGTTTTTGAACCTAACTATTTGAAGTTTGAATAAAATAGCGAAATTAATTCCTGTCTGTTTATTTCATAAAATAGCGAACATTGTCCTTGCAATAACTAATATGTCCTTGATGTAACGATGCACTTTCAACAAATTATTTCACAAAAAAGGTGTTACGCTAACTTTATTGTGCCTGAAATACAAAGAGAATAACATTTTCTATAATCTAAAGTACATGCACACACACTTTTTCTTAGATAGAAGCTTTATTGCATTTGATACACACAAAATTCTCTATTTAATTATGAAAATACAATACTACATTGAAAAAAAGCCAAACAAATCATTTTTGGAAATCAACTTGAACATAAGTACTTCAGTCTGGCTTCTTATTCACAAAAAACATACTTTGAAATAATCTTAAAACTTGCAAATCAAATTTCTGGAAGAAAATGTGGTTGTTACAGCGAGGACATTTTATTGAGACCATAGATTTATGAAAGACGATTTCGAGTATTTCCATGTGCATCGGAATGTTCCTGTTAACGTTATTCATTACTTTTAATGAAGTAATTTCATCCTGAACCAAAAATTCACAGAATAAATTGGAAATAAAAATTGAACTTTTTTCGTCAGATTTCCACAAAAATAAATATTGGCTCATATACTAAGATCTGCCTGCACATACCTTTAGTCTGATCTTAGCCTATACACTACCTGCATTTTACTCAATCACTGTGGAAAGAAAACTTGAGATAAACCTATCAAAAGGTCTCTTCAATTAGCAATTTATTTGAAACAAAATTTAAAGTCAGCATGGAAAGGGTTAAAACTGTCACAATATGGAGAAATAAACAAACAAAAAGGTATAGCTCACTTTAAATGACCTGGCAGAACACTTCTAGCTATTAGTTAGGGATGCTCTGCTAGGTCATTTATCGTGAGCTATGTACTATAATTATAGATGATACAAAATGAAGGTTAATAACTAAAGACTTACCAATACAATAAATCTGATACAGGTGGATGCAGACTAGTAACAAAATATATCGTAAATGTTATCAAACTGTTATAAACTCATGCTCTATTATACTATATAGTTATGCACACAGCACACCATTCTGATAAATTCTGTATTCTGTATATTATAACACTTGTAGATGTTAGGTGCAGATTTGACATGTTCCTACACATTGACACTATTTGACGCCCTAAAGAAAAAATACTTTTGAAAACATTGTGGAAAATGAAGAAATTGCTTGTTACAAGCAATTTCTTCATTTCCCACAATGTTTTCTATCCGGAGAGACCACAAAATGTTAAATTTTGTTCACTTGAAATTGCTATCTGCAACATCTTTAATAATGGACAAGTCTAAAATTTTGCTGTCTGTTAATGGGTTAAGATAATACACATTCCTATGTCACATGATACAAACACATATTATATACAGATAGGTATCATAGTTGGGAAAAAACAAATATAAATGAATCTATTCTCAAAAAAATACCAATATGCATTCAAATATTTACAATCAAGATCTAAATACAGATTTATTTTAAGTAAACCTTTTAGGAGAAATCATGAATAGTTTATTATGTTGCTAATGGCAATGAACAACCGATATTATTGCATGAAGTTGAAGGTTGATCTTCAAAAATTAATACTATTGCTGGGATAATCATAGCTCAGAACTCCTGATTGAAATATCGCATTAAACCAAATTTAAGAGGAAAAACAAATTTTCAGTGAGAAATTTTACCAAATACAGTTTGCTAAATTGTTGCTGAGAATATTTTCTCCCATTTAACCAATTTATATAAGATTCCTAGAAGATTGAGAGAATCTCCCCCAATATGAACCCCCTGCTAATGCCACCTACAAAAGCATAATTATTTCTAGATCAGCTGGTTGAAAGATTGCATATACTGTAACTATGTGCATGAGCTACATCTATGTGGTATAAAACAAGCACTGTGATTTCTCTAAGTTACCTTCTCCTGAGTGGTGAATAAGACAGATTACCAAAGTATCTATAGGTAATACAAAACATGCACAGTCATTCAGAGCATTCTCTCTAATATGGTTTGATCTTATCAAATTAACCATGACATATTTTTGGACAAACTATAGTATTTCTGTAGGTGTTGTTATAAAATCTTGTAACTACGGCTTGAATCAAGCCGTAGTTAAAATATTTTATAACAACACTGACGTTTAATCAATACATAACGGTAAACCAAGTCTATTTTTAGCACAAAATTAATTGCCATTCTGGAGGACTTTGCCCAAACATTGCACAATAATAAGAGGCTGATCTCTGATGGCCTAATAATGCTATCAGTCCTCCACCTCACCATAAGATCTAAATAACACAATGACATACTCTGCCAGTAATTTATGATGCCTTATCTTTCAATTTTGAGGAAACACCTTGCACATCTTTAAACAATGCACCTTGCACATCTTTAACCCATTACCAAACATTGACACTTTTTGACGCCCTTCAAGATAAAGGCTGTGGAAAACATTGTTGAAAATGAAGAAATTGCTTGTGACAAGCAATTTCTTCATTTCCTACAATATTTTCTACCCAAAAAGACAACAAAATATAAAACAAGAGCCGTCAGAGACGGACAATGCTCCCCGATTAAGGCATTGTCACATTAAATGTATGCCATGCAGAGCTAAGATTAAGCTAACAAACGTTAAGCCCCCTTTTTCCATGACATACTTTTTATACGCAAATTTAAAGTAGTTTATTGTCAAGGGCATCTGATTTGCTACTCAAATATGAAATTTCATCAAATTCTGACCATTAGACTATGAGAAATTAGAGAAAAAGTGTATTTGACCTTAAGTCCCCTTTTCCCATGACGAGGCCTCAAATCCAAAAACTGGGAAAAGTACATCGGCATTATGTCATAGGGAGTTCACATGGTAAGTTTCATTTGATTTGGCCCAAGGGTTATAGAGAAATCGCTTCGGACGGACGGACGGACGGACGGACGGACGGAATGACGGACGGACGGACGGACGGACGGACAGACGAAGCGGCGACTATATGCTCTCCCTTCGGGGAGCATAATTACATTGGCTTGAAATTGTCGTCTGCACCATCTTTGAATTTGGAACAGTCTAAAATTTTGTTGTTTGGTAATGGGTTAAACAATTCAAAATGCATCAAATACATACAAAAAACATGCAATACACAAACACTGCAAAATGCTCTCATAACTATATCCTATGTAACAACAATTTATGTTGTTTTAATTGCAATTTGTATTTTCTATTTGTGTATACACATGCAGACAGCACAGTGGGGTCGGGTAACATTTTTAAGCATGCCAATCATCAGGGGCTTGTATTATCGACAAATTATCAATGATTGTATGACAGTTCACCTTTATGTATTCCCCTCCAACTTGGTCATAAGATTGTTGATAATACAGGCCCAAGTTCAATGTACATGCATAAGCTTCAAGCTTAAAGTGACATTTCACATTCATTTCATTTTTTAAAAGTATGTCTTGATGCAAAGATTGATTATTCTAATGCGTAGAAATGCTATCAGTTTTTCGAAGTTGTTATGTATAAGCGAAAAATACGCCTTTAAAGTTGCGACAGATATGACAAATTCTATATAAATCTGAATGTTGTCCACAACAATTTGCTTAATTTTGGCACAAATATGTATATTTCTCGTAAACTGTTCAATATTTTGGCTTGAAATTTTCAGAATTTTCATAAGAAAACATGCTCTATCAGATAGAATAAAAGTAAAATGTATGTAAAAATAATCATGAAATGACTTTAAAGAGGAAAAATTCATTTCTACCTCAATGTTTTTAAACTCTTAAAACATTTTTGCCCTAAAAGGTTCTTGCAAGAAAGGAAAGTTTGTTTTACCACAAAGTTTCGCTTACTCACCTTTTGCCACTTGTTGAATTTCCCATGAGTTTTTTCCTGACTAGTATGAGTTTGTGACTCAAGTCTGTCTCAGATTCAAACTTCACCTTGATATCACTGGATACCTGAAGCATACATTACCGGTAACATGATGGGAACTCATTAGCCTCGTGCCATTTAGGCCAGCAGAGCTCTTCTAGAAGTGGTAGCGCTAGTCTGGTTCCCACCTCTGATACACTACATTGAATTTTTTTACAACATAGTGTATCAGAGGCAGGAACCAGACTCTTCTGGAAGAGCTCTACCGGCCTAAATGGCACACTGCTATTATCTAGCCTTGTGATATTTACTTTGAGTGTAATACAGTTGACACTCGTTATGTCGACATCGGATAAGTCGACTTTTCGCTTAAGTCGAAGTTCAAATGTGGTCCCCTCCTCATCAATGGACATAATTTTTTCAAACAAAATAATTTCAAACTGAATATAGCTATTGAAATATAGTAGGAAAAAGATAGAAATTGCTCGAAACGAGCAATTTCTTTCCTTTTCCTACTATATTTCAATAATAATCGTACTTGATCAGTTTCAAAAACGGTCAAATATCAACTTTATCGAAGCCGAACAAAATCGGATGAGTCAAACTCTGGATATGTCTAGGTATTTTGACGGCCCCTCCGACTTCGACACAACCAGAGTCGACTGTAATCAACTTATGAATGATCACTTATCCAGCAACATGAGAAATCCACTAGCCTCATGTCAATAGACTTACAAAATTAACACATTTCTGATATGAACCTAAATGAATGCAGAAAGTTTTAAAGACACCCTAATAAGTGTTCTAGGCAAGTATATGTTCCATATAACTCTCCAATAAACATTAGCAATTTGTTATATGCATTAATCTAATATGGAGTCCATCTTTGACTTTTAAAAAAATCTGCTCAGTTTTATACCTCAGAGCTATAGATCAGAGGGAAGTAAGTCATTAAGCAATTTAAACAAGAGGCCCAGAGGGCCTTATCGGTCACCTGAATCAAATGAGCAGACACAGTTAAGGAAAATGTTAAAAGTTAACTAATAGCGCACCCCCCAGCACCACCATTTCTTGACAGTTTTTTTTTTCTCTTGTACAAACTTATTTAAAGACTCAAATACCAAATGTGAATTCAATCCAACAATAGAACATTTCTTAATATGTACCCTATTTACCCCCTTTTGGCCCCTTTTGGGGCCTCAAAGGGAGATAACTCCATGATTTGTATAAATCTGAAGCGGCTTCCCAATGGGATGCTTCCTGCCAAGTTTGGTAGAAATCTGTCTCAAAAAAATGTAGAAAATGTTCAAAGTTTAGTAATAATGCGAACCCCTCCCATCCCCGATCCCCAGCACGACCATTTATTGACAGATTTTTTCTCTTGTACAAACTTTGTAGTCCTTGCCCTAAAGACTTTAACTTCCAAATGTGTATACAATGCAACAGCCGGTTCATGAGAAGAAGATTTTTTTAAGATGTACCCTATTAACCCACTTTTTGGCCCTTTATGGGACCTCAAAGGGAGATAACTCCATGATTTGTACAAAATCTGAAGCGGCTTTCTATTTTAGGATGCTTCCTGCCAAGTTTGGTTGAAATCCGTCCAATGGTTCTTAATAAGAAGTCGAAAATGTTAAGTTAACTAATAACGCGACCCCCCTCACATCCCCCATCCCCAGCACGGCCATTTCTGGACGGATTTTTTTCTCTTGTACAAACTTTGTTGTCCTTACCCTAAAGACTCTAAATACCAAATGTGAATCCAATCCAACAGCCGGTTCATGAGAAGAAGATTTTTTAAGATGTACCCTATTTAACCTCTTTTAGGCCCCTTATGGGGCCCCAAAGGGAGATAACTCCACGATTTGTACAAATCTGAAGCGGCTTCCCATGGGGATGCTCCCTGCCAAGTTTGGTTGTAATCCGTCCAATGGTTCTCAAGAAGAAGTCAAAAATGTTAAGTTAACTAATAACGCGACCCCCCCTCACATCCCCCATCCCCAGCACGGCCATTTCTGGACGGATTTTTTTCTCTTGTACAAACTTTGTTGTCCTTGCCCTAAAGACTCTAAATTCCAAATGTGAATCCAATCCAACAGCCGGTTCATGAGAAGAAGATTTTTTAAGATGTACCCTATTTAACCCCTTTTAGGCCCCTTATGGGGCCCCAAAGGGAGATAACTCCATGATTCATACAAATCTGAAGCGGCTTCCCATGGGGATGCTCCCTGCCAAATTTGGTTGTAATCCGTCCAGTGGTTCTCAAGAAGAAGTCGAAAATGTTAAAAGTTAACGGACGACGGACGACGGACGACGCACGACGACAGACAAAACACGGTCGCAATAGGTCACCATGACCTTCGGTCAGGTGACCTAAAAAGTCATGTGTTTTGAAAAATTGGAGTAGGGCCATTTTAGCCCCTAAGTGAACCTAACCCTTTGTTAGTTTCAATCCAAACCATATGTTGTGCCTACACATTGAATCGTCTCAATGAGACAATTCCAATAGTACTCAAAACAAAGGGTTTGATGAACAATAGATGAAATATTGCTTATAAATACAGCCATCACACCCTCTTAGCTATAGCTCTGATACCTTTGAAAGATGTTGTACAGATGGTTACAAAGCATTTTCTTTTTCTGCCACAGTGTTTTACCAAGCCTTTTCTATGGGTCAATATAAGGGACATTAAAATCAGACCTTGTTTGGGAAAGGGTTAAAAAAATTGCTTCCATACCTTTTGAAAGATGGTGTAGAGAGTTCTGACCCCTGGTTGTACAGGTAAGAAGGGATCCAGCAGGTATTCATGTAAACATGGGTGGGGAACCAGCGCTAACTTGGAGATCACAGATGTCAACAGTAGGTTGATCGGGTAACTCTGCAATGTAATGGTATAAAATCATTTATCATGTTTGAAAATGCTGCAACTAAAGCTAAAATAACCCGTAGTTAGAGCATTTTTAACCCATTACCAAACAACAAAATTTTAGCCTTGTCCAAACTCATAGAAGTTGTAGACGACAATTTCCATAGAACAAAATTTAACATTTTTGGTCTTTTTTGGTAGAAAACATTGTGAGAAATGAAGACATTGCTTGTCACAAGCAATGTCTTCATTTTCCACAATGTTTTCCAAGGCATTTATTTTGTGGGGCGTCAAAAAGCATCAATGTGTGGGAAAGGGTTAACATGAGCAACAATATACAGCTTCAACATGATACAGCTATGTGATTGACAATGATCACAAAATAATGTTGAAATCAAACTATCCGTATCAGTTTAAATTCAACAATATGATAAACCGTACATACATGTATATTTAACATTCTTTCAACTTTAAAATGTATTCACGCACATTACCCATGTTTTTCTTTTACCACACACATTACCCATGTTTTTCTTTTACATCAGCTAATGCAGACAGAAGTAAACACTTTGAATAACCTCTCCGCCTAGTTACACCTTGTAAAGGTGAAAAATAACTCAGAAGACAAAACATGCTGACTCTACACACCTGATCTAGTATATGTGTTAGTTTATCCAGTAACATATGTAGGAAGGAGCCTTCATAAAACATATGCTGCTCTGTAGGTAAAGGCTCAACTTCAGTAGGATAGCCCCAGTTTTTGGTCACCTCCAACATTGTTGTATACTGAAGCAGAAATAGAATAGGTTTACAGTGATAAACAAGTTGTTTGTGCAAGACCAATAGTACCCATTACCGTATTCTATCCAATATTAGAAACCAAACTTTATGAGAAACTTAGAGGTTATTTATTTCATGGTCTGCAGCGCTGCAGCTTTCAAAGGGTAAGTATTCTAAATTTGCTATTTAGGACATACTACCACAGCAGTTGTGAGTCCATAATTAAACCATTTCGGAACAACAAAATAATAGGGTGGTTCAATTTGAAAAAGGTTGCCGTTGAAAAATTAATTGGTGTCATAAGTAGATCATATGATGATGTATCTTAAGAGAAATTGCTGATTATCAGCAATTTCTTCTTTTCTCTCATTTTCCCCCAAGCCTTTTTATTCCACACATGAAAATGTGGTCTTGTGTGTGAACTGATCATTATTTTACTTAATGTAACATCTGACAGGGACCCGTATGAGGTCAACTTCTATGACCTTTTTTCTGACCAATCAAATAAATGCTTGGAAGCAATTAAAACCATAAACTATGCCACAAGGACATCACATTTAAAAGCAGACCCATGTGTTTGCATGTGCTTGTCAAGGAAAATTATATATAACAAGAGATCTAATTGGTTTGTGTAAATATAACATATTTTGGTTTCCCCAGGGTCATAGAAAATGACCACAACTGGTGCCTCTCAGATTTTATGTTAAGTTAACACCGGATTTTAATCAGATTGATTACCTGTCTGTGTGCATCTCTAAGATACATGTCATATCCACTATCAGCTGTCTGGTAACTTGACTTTAACTCTTCAGGTAGCAGGGTTAGAAAACTGAAATAAACCAACTTTAACTGTTCAGGCAGGAGAGTTAGAAAACTGAAATAAACAAACAACCATATAGACATATACAGAGTGTCCCAATAAAAACGGAACCCATTTCTGAAAGTGAATTGCTCATGTATCAAGAGATTTATCTCCACCAAATTGGAATATGCAATAGAAACGACAGTTTTCTATCAGCATGTAAAATTTGGTTGAAAAATGTTCATTAGTTTCGAAAATATTGGCATTCAAATGAATGCACCCGTAAACCCATTTTAACACGATATCGATCTTTCCGTTCGCAGCGCGCGCCTACATTGTACACTTGACTCTCCACAATTGTTTAATACAATACAAAAGTGACATTGAAACGTTTTACTTACAATAGTGCAAATTCGTTTCATCTTTACCGCTAACAAGTAAAGTGTTAAAGTAGAGCTGCGATGTAACCAATACAAAAAATGAATACAAACAAAATATCAAAGTGTATCAAAGATTCATAATACATGCAATCATATGCAGTTATTTTATTACTCTACAACATGCTGGTCAGCCTCAAATGCCAAGTACTTTAACCCTTTCGCAAACAAGACCTGGTTTTGACATCCATGAGAGAATTAGGCCTAGCTTGAGAAAGTATTTAGACAAAAGAAGAAAATAATGGTCACTAGCATTCTCGACTTTTGCCTCTATATTTTCTGTGCAATATTTTACGCAAATTCTGTCATTATTAGCGTCAATTTTGTCATCAGCAACAACTTTCAATCCAGTCCACCCTAACTTTTTGTGGTCTGGGAAAGGGTTAAAATTATTTCAAAGAACCACCTTACGGACTCAATTTGCACATGCGGCACTTTTATATTAATAAATTGAGAAAATTGGTCCGTACTTGTACAACGGTAAAGAACTCAACAGTTGACCGTCAGTGCGCTTTTACGAACAAACAAGACGCAAAAATCGATTTCGTGTTAAAACGGTTTTTTAGTGTCTTTATTAAATTTCATATAACTTTTGAACCAATACATACTTTGAAGTGAAATTTAGAACATAATATTATATGCAAAAATAATGTATCTTTAGTACTGCAAATTCAAAAATTAGATTCTATGCTTTCGCTTTAAAATATGTGACTTTGAAATAGGGTTCCGTTTTTTTGGGACACTCTGTAGACTAAATAAAATAAATAAATCTGTTATCTAACCAAGAGTTCTAGGCATTTTTCTCAATAGGTTTCTATGTACAAACATCTAATCTGCGTCCTAAATTTCTCAATGCTAACAGTTTAGCCATTGGTGACAGAAAAATTGTGCATCTCAATGTTTTTGATAAATGTAACAACCGAGACAGTATAAAAGAGATAAATAAAGTTAACAAATTTTGTTTACCTATTCACAATCTTGTGTACCTCTGTTTTGGTATAAACTGGACTAAAATGTGGTTTTCTTGTGGGACTGTTAACTGTAATATTACAACAAACAATAAAGCACTGACATTTTGAGTAACAATAGTGCTTGATAAAAGATGAATTTAAACAAGAAACATTTCATAGTCACAACAATGTTGTATCACAACATTTTTTGCCATTCTCATTTTTCAAGAAATATTGACAACAAATTGGATTCAATATTCCCACTATCTAGATTTAAAAGTCATATAAATGTTAACAAAGCTTTCATAACATTGTATCAAACGCCATTAACAAGTTTCCAAATCAGCCTGTGCCTCACGCCTGTGCCTAAGTAAGGTCTAAACAAAATCAATGATGTTATCTTAGAGCTGCTTTAGGTCATGAAGCAACCACTAGAAGGCAACATGATGGATCTTGATAAGACTGTGTATATGCACAGGCTGATCGGAATCCATGTTGTTCTTAAATGCCACAAGAGCCTTTTATTTAAATCTCTGCTAATTTATGGACATACACACCTGAATCATTGAGTTCAGAAAAAAGACGTTCAGAATCATTTATCTCTGGACACAGAATCATATTAGTGTCTGTATGAGATTCTGAATCCTCTGTAAGCTGGTTGTTGTTCTTGTTTTGTTCATCCGTCTGTAAGTTCTCTTCTCTATTTACTTCATCTTTACCCTGCAGATTTTTCTCCTCTTCACTTGGAGTTTGTGATGACTGATCAATATCATTTTTATTTGAATCACTGTCCTGGGAACCATCTGCACATTCAGTGTGCTGGGTACCATCCTTATTTTGAGTATTAGCCTCTTTCTGAGATAGAGCGTCACTTTGAGTTTGAGTCTCACTTTGAGATTCTGTTGCATTCAGGGTATCACATTGAACTTGAGATTCAGACTTTGATTCATTCTGAGATTCACTGTCCGTTTTTGTCTCCGACGATGTCATAGTATTGAATTCTGATATAATTTCTGTCTCTTTAGTATTCCTTTTATCACATGCTTCACTTTTAGTCTTACAATAGTGCCTCCCTATGAGGTTCCTAATGACTAGATTGTGCAGTATATGTTCATCATCCTTCTGTAGTAAGGTGTCAAACAACTGTAGAGCAACCAGACACATCTGTAAAACATCGAAATATCACTTTACATAGACAGAGCAACAGATATGAGGGGATAAAAGCATTCTAAATTTGTTATACCAAATCAGAAGTCTATTTTGTGGATACTCATTTGAATCTTTTAACCCTTTCCCAAACGACAAAATTTTGGAGTCTTCCAATTTGAAAGTTGTTGCAGACGACAATTTTAAAAGATATGCTCTGAATAAAAATAACCAAACACAACAAAGAGCATTAAGTCATACAGTAAGAAGGAAGAGTAAATGAGATATATAAAGATATCACTTTATAAAACATCAGTTAACTATTCCATTAGATACTTACATCTTCAGATACATTATTACACCTATCTACAAGTCTAGATCGCAGACTATCACAACTTCTATCAGATTCTACTACTTCAGGCTTTCTGTCTTCCCCAAGTACAAACAAAGCAAACTCTGTAATATAGTGGTTAATGATTACAGACCCATTTAACACAAGGGGAATCACATGACAATACAACAACAAGAATAAAACAAGATGTGTTTGTGAAACACTTATGCCCTTGAAAATGCCAATATCAAGTTTCTAGGTTAAGTTTCGGACCAATACACTGACTTACAGACAGACAGACGGACAACGGTAAAACAATACGTCCCAGATCTTGCAAGATACTTACATCTTCCAAGAACAAACCACGCAAACTCTGTAATATAATGGTTCATCCATTCCCACATAATGATATTTCTTCATGTCCAATAAGTTACAGAAATTAGAAAATATTGTGGAAAATGAAGAAATTGCTTGTGACAAGCAATATCTTCATTTCCAACAATGTTTTCTACCTAAAAAGACCAGAATTTGTCATCTGCAGCACATTTGAATTTGGACCTGCATAGAATTTCGTGGTATGGTAATGGGCTAATGATTACAGCACCAGTGGGGAATCACATGGTAGAACAACAATTGCAGAAAATCAGTTAAATTAATCTACATGACCCCTTTTAATCTAACTTAAAGAAAGAATGTGTAAAATTTAGGTGTATCTAGATCTTATATCTAGATAAAATAGTTATTGATGAGCAAAGAAAATTTCACTCATCCGTACAACCCCAATATCCAAACTGAGCCTCTAGCTGCTCTATCACATAGATGGTACACATACATTGGTGAGAGACAAACATCTTTTGTCAAATGTCAAGGATATTTGTCCAGTCAGGGTTGAAGCCCACACCCCCTGGATCGACAGACTCTGACATTACAGACTAGGCTACTTAATTTTGGCTAATTCACAATGATATATCACTACAAAGTTATTATATTTACCCTTTCTCAAACAAGACACAGTTTCGATGTCCCTAATAGAAAAGCCTTGAGAAAATATTGAGTCAAAAGAAGAAAATGCTGATGATCAGCATTTTCTCCTTTTGCCTCAATGTTTTCAATGTGATATTGAACACAATTTAAAGCTGTATTACCACCAACTTTGTTGTCTGTCGCAGCTTTGGAATTGGATTACCCTAGCATTTTGCCGTTTGGGAAAGGTTCAGTTGGTAAATGTACAAAATAGTTAGATACCTGACAGGAGCCTCTGTGAACACACTGTCCTAAAACATCGAGTTAGGTAGGCCATGTTGGTTATAGCACCGGATTCTGACCTAAAATATAAAACAAAATTCATGTCTAACCCTTTCCCAGACCCCAAAATTTTAGGAAAGTATAGAGGAAAAAGGTGACGATGCTGATTATAAGCATCTTTTTTTCTTTTATCTTTACAGTCAAAACTAAATTTTGTTTAAAAAGGGGTCACACAACAATGATAGAATGACCCTTAATCTCTGACCAGACAATGAGCTCCTTAGAAATAAGGCACCTAGATGATGAGTATGCATTGTTGTTTTTTTTTTTAACTTTTCTAACTAATTGAATAAAGTTTTATGATAAATTCTAATCTAAATATAACTCAAGTTAAAATTGCTTGAAATGTATTCAAAGGTCCAGTAAGAAACATGAAATTCAAAGTTAAAATATACCACATCTTTCTTAGCCTACCCTATATTATTTTTTAATTGGAATTGCATTAACATTTCTTTTCTTAACTTGACCATTACTTTCCAATTGCACAATATCCTCAGTTCTATAATTACAGTCCTGAATTAAGAGCTTAATATTCAGGACAAGAGGACCATGATGGTCCTAAATCGCTCACCTGAATCAAGATGACAAGATTGATAATGGCAATTTTATCAAATTCAAAAGCATGAAACTTATAAGGACTTTCTGTTTGGAAACAATTAAGTAATGATTTTGTTCCAATCGATCCTGTAAAGTTGGGTATGAATTAGCATAATGGTTGAGTTTTTTTCAATAATTATTTCAATATTTTGCAATATACAACATAGGGCTAATTTTCAAAGCGTACTGATCTGTTAAAATTGATTATTTATGAGCAAGATTTGGTAGATCTTATGTGATTTGAAAGTATATAGTAAATGAGGACAAACCATCTGATAAGCTAGGCTTATAATCCCTTCTTATTTGTTTACATAAGATAAAAATGGGGCCAGCCTGAGATATTGATAACAGAAATAGATAAGAGAAATAGTAAAAGCTTTCCAAATTTATTACTTACCATATTTCACCTTATAGACGCGCCCTCCCTAATAGACGCGCCCCACTATATTAACAATCTCGGAAGCCATGGGACACCCCTCCCATCTTCACCCGACCTTACCTTGACTGTAGAGTAGACTGTAGAGTAGACGGTAATGACAAATTCCGAACTCAAACTCCACCAAACTTCATCTTTGTGATGATCATACTTGTGGAAAAACGCTTTATCTCAACAAGTAAAGCGTCTTATAATAGGGTATACGGCTCGGGTAATTGATTGAATAATTCGATTATGGTTATCCCCCTCTAGGTAGAATTGAAATTCATTCGGCCCGGTATGAGCATTGATAAAGTTTCCTTTTTCATTCCCCTTGCAGAGTGACCGTTTATGCAGTTTATTTCAAAGCCCCGTAAGAGGTCGCGTTTGATTTGTAAATTAAGAAGTGGAAAGCGAATTGATAGTACGCACACAAATGAAAAATAAATCATTTTTGCCGAAAATAAATTAATGAATATGGACAGATACCACGGGAAGTATGTTTTATTATTTTGTAAAGTGAAGAAGAAGAAGAAATCAAAACATTCCGAAAACGAAAGTAGAACACACCCGCCTTTTCGAGACAAAGGACTAGACTGGCAGGTAACTGTAGACTGGATGACAGTTACGTCGCTTCGTCTCCGCCGATTTATACATGTACCCGGTGTGTATTTATAAGATACAACGTCATCTACTGATAAAGTGACATATCTTGATCGATAATTTATGGTAGGTTGATTTTCTACATTCAGCGAAGCACTTTAAAATTCAGGAAAAGTGGTACGAAATAAGCGCGCCTCCTCGGCGTTTTGCATCGCGCCGGGGCGCGTCTATTAGGTGAAATACGGTATATCAAAACCCTATGTAGAAAGTATTAATTTTTTCAAGCAGATGATTATAATGATCACCAACAACATAGGGTTTCATGAATATTGAAACAAAATATTGCTTTTTGAAAAGCCATTCATGAAATAAGGTCTTACCCAAAATTTCAAGGTTCTAGGCCAAACAGTTTAGAAAAAAACTAAGTTTCTCCATTACAACCCACAGTACAGAATAATTTTCAATGCACAGAATTTCCCTTACCCTGCCATACCTATGATTTCTCAAAGTCTAATTAGCCCCTTCCTCCCTGCCACAGCCATATTTTTTGACAAATGTAAAAAATTGTGAATAAATTCAAAAATAGTGACTCAAGGCACAATCCTAACAAGTCTGCTTCAATTGGGCCTAATGGTTGATTTTTAAAGAATTTTCTTCTGATTTATCTAAGTCTGATAAGCCCCTTTCTCCCTGCCACGGCCACATTTTTTGACAAATGTAAAAATTTGTGAACAAATTTTGAAAAGAGTGACTTAAGGAACATTCCTGAAAAGTCTGGTTCAATTGGGCCCTATGGTTGATTTTTAAAGAATTTTCTTATGATTTCTCCAAGTCTGATAAGCCCCTTTCTCCCTGCCACGGCCACATTTTTTGACAAATGTAAAAATTTGTGAAAAAATTTTGTAAAGAGTGACTCAAGGAACATTCCTGCAAAGTCTGGTTCAATTGGGCCCAATGGTTGATTTTTGAAGAATTTTCTTATGCTTTCTCTAAGCCGATAAGCCCCTTTCTCCCTGCCACGGCCACATTTTTTGACAAATCTAAAAATTTGTGAATAGATTTTAAGAAGAGTGACTCAAGGCACATTCCTGCCAAGTTTGGTTCAAATTGGCTCAATGGTTGATTTTTTAAGAATTTTCTTATGATTTCTCTTAGTCTGATAAGCCCCGCCCTGCCACGCCCACATTTTTTGACGAATCAAAAATCCGCGAACAAGTTTTGAGAAGGGTCACCCAAGGAACATTCCTGCCAAGTTTGGTAAAAATTGGCCCATTGATATAGGAGGAGAAGATGTTTAAAGAAATTGTGAACGGACGGACGGACAGACGGACGGACAGACGGACAAAAAGCGACCACAATAGCTCACCTTGAGCACTTCGTGCTCAGGTGAGCTAAAAAGCAAACTGTCAGTTGCTTTCAAATTTAAATGTCATGACTACAGTTTAGGATTATTCTTGGCATTTTTTACATTACTGACACAATATTGTAGACTTACATCTGCAGTAAAGCAGGTTTAAAATATGGCAGGAGGAATTTTTGGTGGATAGTTCTAGCTAGTGCCTCAGCAACAATTGGGTTAGCTATAGTGGAGAGTTGGTCACAGAAGTCTAGCCAGGATAGGAAAGAGACAAGATGGCGTTTACCAGCAAACGTCTGCTTGTCTTCTCTCTCTGTTATAACATCCATACTGAAAATACAACAAACCATCGCTTTTCATTGAAAACCTCATAACTGCAGCTTAAGGTTTTTGTTGAAAAGCAGAGAAATGGAGATAAAAATCCATAGAGCAACAGAGGAGTGGGGTTGAAGACTTTCTAACTTTGCTATTTCTATTCCAAACCCTCTGTTGTGGGACTCATTTGAATCACCTAATCATGGCAATTCTAATGAGTACCCACAACATATGGTCTAATTGAGATGATTCTTATGAGTACCCACAGGATAGTGTTTGATGAACAAGAAATGAAATATTGCATTTTGAAAAATCACCACCCCCTCTTATCTGTACCTCTGAGCAATTAAAGATAATGCCCCAGTGATTTTAGTTGTAGTTACGTATGAGTTTCCGATGTCCAATCAATAAAATGTGACCTATCATGCTGACATGGACCTTATAGGAAGGGTGAAAAGTATCCAACCTAGTCAGTCTACGCAGTCTGCGCAGCTTGACTAGATTGATACTTCTCACTCCAATATAATTTTCTGAATCTAGAATGTTTTCCCTATCTTGCAATATGTTCAATTACAAAATACAATATCTGGTTGACCTCTGCTGAGTCCGATTAGCTTGTCAAAATTCTGATTTTTGGACTTTGTAATTAAGGTCCCTTTCTTTAAGTTTGATGGGACACAAATATCAAGTATCACACATACTAGCTAATTGAGTACATGTGAGACTTGAAAGTTATTGTGCTATGGCTGCAAAAGGCGCAAACTGGTAAGAGGTGGATTAAAACTCAGTGACAATGGGTTAAAGTGTAAAGTCAGTAGAATGTAATTCAGTTCGTACAAACTTTAAAATGATACTTTAACTTAAACTTAAAAAGCATTTTTCCTTTTGCCCTATGGCTTTCTATGTCATAGGTTGTAAATGATTGATTTGCTGTATCAATATTACCAAATGACCCAGCACTGACCTTATGCAAAGCATAGATTAACGTTGAATAAATAATTCTTCGTTCACATTCGTTCATTTACGAGGTTTTTCGGTTGTTTCCGGAAAGAAAAATCCTATAAAAGCTTTATTTTGACCCTCATAGCTAAATGCGATAATGGTGATTAGGTAAAGGTTGTTGTCTTTGAATCTGGCGACCCGAGTTCAAATCCGTATTAGCCTCTCTTTCTTTTTTTTTTCTTTTTTTTTCTTTTTTTTTCATCGTGATATCACGTTGGTCTTGTGCAATATTACATTGTTTACGTAGGATGTCCGCGTATTTGGCCATTAGACGAACTCACGCGCACATACAAAATGTAAAGAAAGAGACAATATTACATGGACCAGCATATCGACAGCTTTCCAATAGATCCGAGAGATGACACAGACTCTAAAGATGATAAGGTTTGGATGCTATTGTTTTGAAATTGATTTTGCAAATATGAAATGAGAATAAAATTCTTGAATTTTGAGGGAAAAAACACCAAAACTAAAAAGCCACATCATTGCAATGAAATAGTTTAAAGTGAAATTGAATACTTTTTGATACAAGAATATACCTAGGTAAAATCAAGTGCAACTATAATTAAAAAAAAAAAAAAAAAAAAAAAGATTCTACATGCGCCTCGAACCCACGATCTTCAGCTTAGTAGAAACTTGCTTAACATCAAAACATGAAACAAATCTGCAATGACGTCAGCGTAATTAAACTCTTTCAATAAAAGCTTTATTCATCTGTCATACACGGATATACCCGAAGCTATTTTTATCCAACTTGTGACGTGTATAATTTATGCTAATAGAGGTTAAGCTGCGCAAGGTCAATTGGTAATCATAAAAACACATGTTTGTTAATCTGGACAAGTTTTAGATTTTGTTGTTTTAGAAAAAATCTAAGTGTGTTACCCCCATTTGGCCTGTACAAATTCTAGATCTACTGGGTTGATGTATTCTGGCAGTTTTGTGTATGTGTTGATGAGACGCTGTGTAAGGTCGTCACAGAAACATGTACTGTTGATCATACAGTGTGCTGCGATGGGCTCTGGCAGACTAGAACACAGTATGAGTCCCTCACACGCCTTCACTGCTACACGACTGTCCTGAAAAATGACATTTTACATAAACAAGAGCTGTCCAAAAACAGCGCGCTCGACTTTCTAAGTGCTTAGTATAAAGGGGGCATAACTCCAAATATAGTGGAGTCAGGGTCATGGGCCCTGGTAGTAAGGTAGAGGGTGTGATGGTGAATAAGTATTCCAAGTTTGGGCTGAATCCCTTCGATAGTATGGAAGTTATTGATGTTTGAAAAAACTTTAACCTTTGTTGCAACGCCAATGCTAACGCCAACGCTGACGCCGACGCCCGGGTGACAGTCTAAGCTCTCATTTTCTTTGAAAAGTCGAGCTAAAAATAAAACATGGCTGTTTTGTGTAGTTTTGTGTGTGTATTGATGTGACATAGTGTGAGGTCATTACAGAAGCATATCACTGCTTTTAAACAAATACCTCGTAACTGCAGCTTAAAACAAGCTGCAGTTACGAGGTTTTTGTTGAAAAGCAAATATGTACTTGATCATACAGTGTGCTGCGGTGGGTTCTGGTAGACTAGAACATAGTATGAGTCCTTCACATGCCTTCACTGCTACACGACTGTCCTGAAATACATTGTACACAACAATATTAGACTGGTCCAAATCAAAGGATTTTGCAGAACATTGGAAGATTTTAATGAAGTTTCGTATTTTTTGTCTTTCTGGGTACAAAAACATTGTGGGCGATGAAAGAATCCATTGTCACAATAAATTTCTTCATTTTGAATAATGTTTTCCAAATCCTTTATCTTACAGGGTTTAAAAAAACTTTGATAGATCGAATGTAGGTTTAACACCTCTTTCAACTGCTATGGTCACATCATGGCGCCTGGAACACCTAGCCAAGGTTTTCTTTCCTTTCTCTAACCAGTACCACCACAACACCCTATCAAGCCTTCAGCTGCTCACGCACATAATATAAGATTATCCAGCCATTGGTGGGAGACAAATAAAAGAAATGATGCTTGCTATGACAGGAAGGAACCTTAAAACAGATGGGCAAAAGCCTGATGTGCTACCTACTGCGCCATGGCTATGTTACATGACAAGCATCAATATATTGGAATGGCTCAGGGTTGTTGTTTTGCATACAGGCCTTCAAGTGAAAGTTCTAGTAAATCAATTTGGATGATACTGGAGTCTCCAGAAGATTTCATTCCTTAGTTTTAGTGTATATTTGGTAAGAACAAGGAGTAAATGTCTACACCCATGAATATTTTTTGCTATTTTTGAAGAAAGAGTCAACTAGAACTGTTGCAAAGCGGACAAATACCTCCCACTAGCGCCTTGTCACTGAAAAAGTGCTATAGGTTAAACATTCTTCAGATGAAACAGGGAAATGGATTTGAAACAAAGTCCAATTGTAACCTTGACCGTTGACCTATATGAACCTGAACAATACGGCGCCTCCAAGGGTCAAGGGAAACAACTGTGAAAAGTTTCATGGTCCTAGGTCATGCCGTTCTTGACTTTGAGCACAGAAACAAATTTCAAACAAAGTCTAATTGTAACCTTGACCTTTGACCTATGTGACCAAAAAACAATAGGGCACCTCCTTGGATCAAGGGCAACAACTGTGTAAAGTTTCTTGATCCTGGGTGAAACGATTCTTGACTTAGAGCAAGGAAACGGAGTTTAAAACAAGATGTGTTTGTGAAACACAAATGCCCCCGAAATGGCCATTTTTCTAAAATGTTAAGTTTTCGTGGAGTAAAGGGTTATTAAGGGTTAAGGGATAACTTTGAGGAAGGTCAAATTGCTTGGAACAGATAGATATCATGGAAAGGTAGTTGTATACCAAATATGAGCTTTGTATGTCAAATACTTTTGGGGAAAAGGCAAAGGTTAAGTTTTCGAAGTAAAAGGTTAAGTTTTTGTAGAGTAAAGGGTTGATAAGGGTTAATGGATGACCTTGAGGAAGGTCAAATTGCATGGAACAGATAGATATCATTGAAAGGAAGTTGCATACCAAATTTGAGCTTTGTATGTCAAATACTTTTGGAGAAAAGGCAAAGGTTAAGTTTTCGGAGTAGAAGGTTAAGTTTTCGTAGAGTAAAGGGTTGATATGGGTTACGGGATGACCTTGAGGAAGGTCAAATGGCATGGAACAGATAGATATCATTGAAAGGAAGTTGCATACCAAATTAGAGCTTTGTATGTCAAATACTTTTGGAGAAAAGGCCAAGGTTAAGTTTTCGGACAGACGGACGGACAGACGGACAGACAGACAGACAGATGGACGGACACGAGTAAAACAATATGCCCCCGATCTCTCGATACGGGGGCATAAAAAGTCCAATTGTGACCTTGACCTTTCACCTTCATGACCCAAAACAATACTGTAAAAGTCTATTTATTCGCTAGGACTTAATTTTCGCTAATTTTCGCGAGTAGGCTATCTCGCGAATTCATCAATTTCGTGAATATATCAGTCTCAGAATGCCGGAGATTGCCGATGGTTCTTCGGAATCCGGAACATTCCGAAATTTTATATGTTCATTAAAACACTTCAAATCGGAAATTTTGATCGTTACCCACCTTTCAATGTATGAACAATGCAATTAACATCATAATGTTATATTATTATGATGATATACATTGTACATGATTACAAATACAAAGTATGAATGTTACATGTGTTTTCCTAGAATATTTTCGTAAAAGGGTGACCTCTTTATCGTTTACAATTCAGAAGTACAGTACATTTAATGGAAAATGAAGCAGTTACGTTCTTATGTTATTCACTTTTTGTCATACATGTAGGGACAATACATGTATTGTCCTTTTAACAGTTACATATGAAAAGGTGTGAAAACAATCATAAAGAGAAGACAGGTGTGATAAACATTTTGTCTAACCATTGCTTGTGTATTTATCGGGGTTAAACGGACATGTACGGAATATAACGAAGCGAATATTTCCGGAAAACAACGGAAATACCCGAGCTTTACATCAAACACGCGCAAATTTATAAACTCGCGAATAAATCCCAGACAACGAAATCGCGAAATGTTGAACTCGCGAAAATAAAGACTTTTACAGTAAGGGACCTCCTTGGGTCAAGAGCAACAACTGTGTACAGTTCCATGGTCCTAGGTAAAACGGTTCTTGACTTAAAGCACGGAAACAGATTTTAAACACAGTCCAATTGTGACCTTGACCTTTGACCTTCATGACCCAAAGACAGGAGGATACCTCATTGGGTCAAGGGCAACAACTGTGTAAAGTTAAATGATCCTAGGTGAAATGGTTCTTGATTTAGAGCACGAAACACAGATTTTAAACAAAGTCCAATTGTGACCTTGACCTTTGACCTTCATGACCCCAAAACAATAGGGCACCTCCTTGGGTCATGGGCAACAACTGTGTAAAGTTTCATGATCCTAGGTCAAACAGTTCCCAAGGTAGAGCACCAAAAAGAAAAAGTCTATGGACGGAAGGACAGACAGACATGGTGAAACAAATATATCCCCCTGTATTTCATAGGGGTTAAATGACCCAATGGACCAGCCAAATATAATCTTCTTACCTCACTGTGTGACAGATTCAGCAGGGTAGTGACTAGATAAAACTCCTGTTGTAGTTTGTTGTCCGAGACTGGCTCCTCTTGTACTGGAGACCCTGGGCTAGACTGTCCTAGACTGGATACACTACACTGACTAGGCTTTCTCATCTGTAGGTTATAAAAAATTCTAAAGTGGCATCTAGGTCACATCCTCCAAAAATCGATATAGCTCCACTTTTCCCCTAGAATAACCTTACTTTTTTTCTTTCATCATTTTAAATATGAACAAGAGATGTTTGTAAAACATATATGCCCCCTCAGGAGCCTACATTTGATGTAGGTCAAAGTCCAAGGTCAAGTTAACAAGGTCCAAGGTCATGGTCAAATATGAAAGGTCTTGGTAGGAGGTGTCTATGTGTGAAATATCAAATCTGTATAATTATGTAAAAGTAAAATGAAACATAGGCCAGGTTAAAGTTTTAAAAGTAGGCCAAATGCCAAGGTTAAGGTCATGGTCAAATGTGAAAGGTATTGGTTGGAAGTGTCCATGTGTGAAATATCAAGGCTGAAGGTGTAAAAGGACATGATATATATGCCTGGTTTCAGTCATTTTAAAAGTAGGTCAAACTCCAAGGTCAAGGTTGCAATATTCAAGGTCATGGTCAAACGTGAAAGGTCTTAGTAGGTGTCTATGTATGAAATATCAAGGCTGTAGGTGTAATAGGACATAAAATAAAGGCTAGGTTAAAGATTTCTAAAAGTATGTAAAAATCAAAGGTCAAGGTCACACAGGCCAAGGTCATGGTCAAATTTGCAAGGTCTTGGTAAGAGGTGTCCATGTGTAAAATATTGAGACTGTATAGGTAACAGGACATGAGATATAGGCCTAGTTTAACTTTTTTAAAAGTAGGTCAAACTCCAAGGTCAAGGTATAATGTCATGGTCAAAAGTGAAATATCTTGGTTGGAAGTGACCATGTGTGAAATATCAAGGCTGTATATGTAAAATTACATGAAATATAGGCCAGTTTAGTATATTATTAAAGTAGGTCAAACACCAAGGTCAAGGTCACAAGGTCCAAGGTCATGGTCAAATGTGAAAGGTCTTAGTCGTATGTGTCCATGTGTCAAATATCAAGGCTGTATGTGTAAAAGGACATGATATATCGGCTAGGTTTAACTTTTGTTAAAAGTAAGTCAAAGTCCAAGGTCAAAGTCACAAGGTCCAAGATCATGGTCAAATGTGAAAGGTCTTGGTAGGATGTGTCCATGTGTGAAATATCAAGGCTGTATGTGTAATAGCACATGAGATATAGGCCGAGTTTAAGTTTTTCAAAAGTAGGTCAAACTACAAGGTCAAGGCCACATGGTTCGAGGTCATAGTCGTATGTGATAGGTCTTGGTCAGAGGTTTCCATGTGTCAAATATCAAGGCTGTATGTGTAAAAGGACATGATATATAGGCCAGGTTAAAGTTTTTTAAAAGTAGGTCAAACTCCAAGGTCAAGGTAACAAAGTCCAAGGTCATGGTCAATTGTGAAAGGTCTTGGTAAGATGTGTCCATGTGTGAAATATCAAGGCTGTATTTGTAAAAGGTCATGAGATATATGTCGGGTTTAATTTTTTTTAAAGTAGGTCAAACTCCAAGGTCAAGGTCACAAGGTCCAAGGTCATGGTTAAATGTGAACGATGTTGATAGGAGGTATCTATGTGTGAGATATCAAGGCTGTATGTGTAAAAGGACATGAGATAAAGGCAAGATTAAGAATTAAGTGTAAAATCAACAAAGGGCAATAACTCCAATAATTTGATTGACAGAGTTACGGTTCTTGTGCACTCCACCTCTCCATAATAAAATCTATTCACCTGTAAAGTTTCATGATTCTACCTTACATATTTTTTGAGTTGTGCTCTGGACAAGAATCAAGTTATAAAATCAACAAAGGGCAATAACTCAAAATATTTGATCGGCAGAGTTATGGTTCTTGTGCACTGCACCTCTCCATAATGAGATCTATCCACCTGTAAAGTTTCATGATTCTACCTTACATACTTTTTGAGTTATGCTCCGGACAAAAATCAAGTTTGAAAATCAACAAAGGGCAATAACTCCAAAAATATGATCGGCAGAGTTACGGTTCTTGTGCACTGCACCTCTCCATAATGAGATCTATTCACCTGTAAAGTTTCATGATTCTACCCAACATAGTTTATGAGTTATGCTCCGGACAAGAATCAAGTTTGAAAATCAACAAAGGGCAATAACTCAAAAAATTTGATCGGCAGAGTTACGGTTCTTATGCACTGCACCTCTCCATAATGAGATCTATCCACCTATGAAGTTTCATGATTCTACCTTTAATACTTTTCGAGATATGCTCCGGACAAGGTTTGGTCTACGGACAGACCGACCGACATACGGACCGACTGACGGACCGACCGACCGACCTTCCGACCGACCGACACTTGCAAAACAATATACCCCCATTTTCTTCGAAAGGGGGCATAATTAAGAATTAGGAATTTTGAATTGGTACTTGCTGAAAGCAGTAGATATTCATAATTTTGTATTAAAAACATAAAGATGCATATAACACAGTGCGAAACTTTAAATTTGGTCCAATCTTTACAAATAATTTGGGAAATTTTTCGAAAAAGAGTTGTTCAATATCATGACAGAAATTTAAATGATTCACTTTACAACTGTTAATTTTATGTGTGGTCTCCACAAACTTTTCGATCATCCCATGCAAGTGAATTGCACACAAACTGTTACAGTTTACAGGAAGCAGAAACAAGTGCCATCAATACAAATTCTTTAAAATTGCTTTATTGATATAAAATATGTACTTTTACATTTTACTTGGGAAAAAACAATGTTTACCTCAAGAAAGAAATTAACAAGATAGGGATCTGCTTTAATTTTGGCACAAACAGTACATAAAAACTGGATTTCTTCAATCTCTGTAGGCCCTGCCTTCACTTCTCCACATGTCTTTATCATTCTCTGAAATAAATCAGTAAAGGAATATCATTATTCAGCACTTTCCCACATACAACTTGATTTTGATGAAGGCCCTAATAAGAATGGCATGGGAAAATATTCAGACATAAAAGAAAAGTGTATTTGTTTGCCTCGTGATTTTCTGAGCTAAATTGAGCACAAAACCTTTCTATATTAATCCTTTCCTTTTACTGCAGATTAGATGGATGTAAGAAAACATTATGGAGAAATTGCTTGTGACAAGCAATTTCTTCATTTCTCACAATGTTTTCAGCACACATTGTAGCCAGATAGTTTGTAGTAATATGAAAGTGTATACCTGTACAGCTCTGTAGACATTGACATGAGCCAGAATGGGCTTCTTTACTTTCAAGATAAAGTATTTAGAAAACATTGTGGAAAATGAAGAAAATGCTTTTGACAAACAATTTCTTCATTTTCAACAATGTTTCAAACCACATTGTACCTAGATAGTTTGTAGAAGTATGAAAGTATATACCTGTACAGCCCTGTTGACATTGGCCAGGATGGGCTTCTTTACTTTGAACAGAAAGGCTTTAGAAAACATCATGGAAAATGAAGAAATTGCTAGTGACAAGCAATTTCTTTATTTCTCACAATGTTTTCAATCCATATTGTAATCACATTGATAGTTTGTAAAAGTATGAAAGTGTATACCTGTACAGCTCTGTAGACATTGACATGAGCCAGAATGGGCTTCTTTACTTTAGACAGCAGCTTGGTGAAAAACGATAATACAATCTGCTTCATACCAGGAGGATACTGAAATGTATACAGTGCCAGAGCTACAGATAAAAGGAGGGGGTGACAGCTTTTCAAAATGTAAAATATCTTTGTAAAATACCATTGTTCATCAAACACCATTGTTGTGGATATTCATTGGAATCGTCTCATCGAAATGATTCCAATGAGTACCCACAACACATCGAGTTGTCAAAGCAACACTATTGTAAGAGTCTATATACATATAGGTACTTACAATAGTCTTGCACTGACTCCTCGATATGAAAATACTTAAAATTCATGCAACAGATAAGCCATTTTTGCCTACCTGGTATTTGCCTTCAAAGATAAAAGAAATTATCAAAGAAAAAAATGATGATACATTTACAGAACAGTTTCCAAATATTTTTTTCTTTAAATATTAGTTTTCACGATTAAGTTTAGTTGATAGAGAAACAAATAATCTGATGGATGAATAGACAGGCTGATGGAAAAAGGCAAAAAGTCATCTCTGTTCTCTTCCATATTTTCAAGTGGGGACATAAAAGACCTCAATTCCATCCTTTCCAATACAATGGCGCCCAAACTATGTAGTTTCAGCCACTTGAAATTGTGATCTGCAACATCTTTGAATCTGGACAAGGCAAAAATTCTGCTATTTAGTAGAGGGTAAACCTACATCTGTTCTGCCGAGCGAGTAGAGAGTTTCTAGTAGTTTATGCTGTAAGAGGTACTCTAGACAGGGTCCGTACATGCCCCCCTCCACCTCTAAATCCTCCTGTTGTAACAATACTAACATCTGCTCCAGGTGAGCTGGTATGGTGGTCTGTTCTACTGGCAGCTTCTCACCTACAATATATAAACAATAGATAATTAAGGCGCCATGGTCTAGTGGAAGGACAAGACATCGGGATCGAAGAGTCCTAGGTACAAACCCCCCTAGTGCCATGGGAACTTTTCTAAGCAAAAATGTTATCCCATATTGCTCCTCTTCACCCAAGTGTATAAATGGGCACACAGGAGAGTTGAAAGCCAAAGAGCTGTGGTTGCCAAAGGAGCCAACTGTACACAGCTGACTTGAAACTAAATGAGACGGGATCTGGAATAACATCCCTTATAGCATTTTTAAAAATTGCGTTTCAAGATCTGTTGTCAGATGCAGTCCAATATGTTTCATTTTTTCTCTCTGTACCACGAAAAAGCTATTAGAGGACAACATGGATCCTTATCAGACTGTGTGTATGCACAGGCTGATCTGGATCTATGTTGGGCTCAAAAGCCTTAAGGGACATTTTTCCAGATCCAGGTTCAAATGATTGTGAGGTAAAGAGGAAAGTTGCTAGAATGTGACAATGAGTTTAGGTTTTACATAAATGTGATACTTCAAAATGAGATATTTTTGACTCAATTTCCATCAAATCCTATGTTGTGGATACTCATTAGAATCGTCTCGTCAAGACAATTCAAATGAGTACACACAACATAAGAGTTTGGATTTGAAATGAAAAAAAAGTTAGAATGTCTTAGCCCACCTCTTATCTATAGCTCTCTGGGTATTGTCTTAAGTACCATGGTACCCAAGAGGACCATCCTACCTTTATTATCGATGAAGAACCCTGTAACTGCCTTCCAGTGACATACAAACTCTTCCTGTAGAGACAGCTGAGGAGCAAGCTGCAAAAACAATTATACTATTATCATTTATCAAAGCTACAGATACCAAAGTGTAAAGGCTTTAACCCTCTCGGAGGCTCTCCCAGACGACACAATATTAGGGTGATCCACTTCAAAAACTGCCACAAATGACAAAATGGAAGGTATTAAAGATAGCATTTGTGTATTATATGGCATAGAAAATATTGAGACAAAAGGAGAAACTGCTGGTTATCAGCAGTTTCTTCTTTTGTTTCAATGTTTTCCAAAGCCTTTTTTATTAGGGACGTCAAATCCAGGTCTTGTTTGGGTAAGGGTTAAAATGCAGTATTTCATTTATTGTTCATCAAACACTCTGTTTTTGGTACTCATTGAAATCGTCTAGGGATGATTTACATGAGTACCCACAACATATGGTTTGGATTTGAAATAATAAATTTAGAATCTGAATACCCAAGGATTTCCATTAGGACAAGAATCCCAAGAGTCATTGACCCTTGAGGCCCAAATCCTAAGAGTCGAAATGAAGCGCAAGAATAATCAAACCGTAAGCGATTGATCAAAGGGGGACAATGTTAAGATAATCAGGGCTTATTCTTACGTTTAAGGGAAGGGGCCCGAGGCCCTTAATTTGGGAGAAAAATGGGTCGAACGAGCTGTTTTAGGGGAAAATGTAGGGGTCAGGTATTAAGCTTGTATTACAGTAGGAGAATTTAATCCTTTCAAAACAAGTTGCTTTTCAAGTACCAGAAGACAAAGTTAAGAAGGGTTTCGAAAACATTGAGACAAAAGAAGAAAACTGATAACAGCCCAAATTTTTGCCATGATTTAGGCAAGGGTTCAAATAGTCATCCATGAAAGAATTATTAAAACACAAGTCATAAAATATTAATCAGGCCCAAAAAAACAGTTTTGTTTCGGGTTTCCCAACCCTTCCTAAAAAATTCTGCCGACCCTAAATTTTTATGACATTCAAAAAAAATAAATAAATAAATAATAAATATTTGGGGACTTTCGCGATCCGGTGATCAGTTCTCTCTCGAAAAATAATGGGACGAAACAACTGCAACTCATTGTTATGTAGACGCACTGAAAATTTGGTTAACTGTATTTTGTATGGTAGTTTTAAGTGTCTGTTTCTTTTTGTCATCTAAGCACTTTCACAAAATAAATCTTAGTGTATATGCAAGCATTTTTATGTCAGGCGCTGACAAGATAGCATCATTAGCGTGTGCAGAGCCAGCGACTGAAACAGTCATGAAAATATACATTGTCATATCAATTGTCGTTTAGAAAATCAATAGTCCTTTAGAAAAAGTTTCAGCGGAAGAATTAAATGTATACATTATGATACTTGATTCTCGGCTTCGGAATCAGGAATATCTCATTCAGTAAAATTTGGTCGATCCCGGGATCTCTGACACTCTTATACTTCGATTGTTACAAAATTTATCGATCATTATTCCGAGTGATTTATCCTTCTGAGTATATTCGAAAGATGATGTTCGGGAATATTCGGAGGATTGACCCTTATCACTGATAGCAATAAAGTCGGGTCTGTTTTCTGAGTAAAAAATACTGCGTTACATGTAGTTTGCAAGCTGTATACCGAAGAATTTAGCCATTTCACATAATAATTCACTGGGGAAAACTGCCTTTGGTGGGGAAAATTGATTTCTGAGGGGAAAAGGGAAATATTAGGGGAAAAATTTGCCGAGGGGAAGGGGCAGATTATCAACCCACTTTCCTAATACAAAAAAAATACTTAAATCTTTGGCACATCTCTGATATACCTGGCTCAATAAATGTTGTGCAGCCCCCCCCCATCTCCCCCCTCCAAAAAAAAATATTGAAAATGAAATAAAGCTGGGGTGTTGGGGTAGTCAAATAGGCCCATAAATATTTTCAAGCTTGCAAAGACAGTAGACGCCATATTCTTAATGGTATAGGGTCAAAAAGGCCCTAAAACAGAAAGGCCCAGTCCAAAGTTGCACGGTCCAGAAAGGCCCACTATCGAAAATGACCAAAAAGGCCCAGTCCAAAAAGATTCTTATTAATAGGGACCGCTAAACTAGATGTGTTCCTTGCAGTTTCAGGAACCAATTGCAGCTTTGTATACAAGTCATGAAACCTACAAGTCAAGCGAATATATCACATTACTTTGGCAGTTTGGAAAGAACGACTGACGAATGAATGCCGTATTTGGACTTGTTTAGATTATTCATTACGACCATTTTCTATAAGAGAAAATCTTACCGCATCTACTGCATGCTGTAGCATGCTAGTAAATTTAGAAAACATGGCCTTTTTCATTTGAAACGCTGTAGTTTAGTGGTTTATGTGTTCAGAAATCGATGACAGTTGTTTTCTTTTTTCTCATATTTACACCGGAAGTTCAGTGCCAACCAGACAACATAGACTGGAAATTCGTAGACTGGGAATCTTTTAAAATAAAATTGATCTTTTTTTACTCCTCTAGTCCACGCGTGCTCACTTGCTATCATTTTCGTTAAAATCTACATTGTACAATGTAGATTTTAATGAAAGTGATAGCAAGTGAGGACACGTGGGCTAGAGGAGTAAAAAATGGTTTTAGATTATAATATAACAGTCAATCTACCTCTGCGTCCTGCGTCCTTTACGCATAAAATTGGCTGGGACGCATAATTTTGAATGATGCGCACCCTATGGGACGCATCATTCTAGAAGGGCCTATCAATCTTTATTTACAAAAATTGTCGATCTCAAAACAAAAGCCATTGTAAAGTGAAAGTAGAAGACAAATCTCGGAAAATAATGTGGTAACGATAAATTGATTGGTGGTCTGTTTGATTACTTTACTCATGAATTTAATCAAACATCAACACAGACTTTTAAATGAATTGATAACAACATTCGAAATTCTGAAGTATTCTTTTTATTTTAGTTAAAAGTATTGTTTTATCAGTTATACTTTATCTGGCTAATGATAAAAGCATAAATGATGAAATAATTGAAAGAACATTATTATCGTCGTTGTATTACGTACGCATTTGTTAAGAGTGCAAACCGTTAAACCTCACCCGAACGACAGACACAAGTTAGGCCTAAAATTCATAAGAAAATAGATTTAGATCTACTACAAAACATTCTGTTGTAAGGTCTTGGGCCAGTTAGGGCAACAAATTTGAGAAAAATTATTCATTTGTGAAGTGAAACCATGTTCTCGAATAGGCGATCAAATTCTTCCATCTGAAATTGGTAAACAGATTGAAACAGATAGAGAATAGGGGGTTGCCAATCATGTCACAGACAGTGGCGACTTCTGACCAAGTCCAAAATCAAATTGTCGTTGAAAGTGAAACTACTCATGGGACAACATCTCAAAATCAACGTTGAACCAATTACAAAAACTGTCCATTTACCTTACCCTGACTCCGGAACTTTGTGAGAGAGATCTTTTGTAAAATAGACGGAATGTCAGATCTGCGGAATGTCCAAAATGTTTTTGCAACTTTTTGGTGTTTTGTTATCAACATTCTTAATTTTTTTTTGAGAACTTTTTCCAATTTGAACAAATGTCATTCGAAATTTTCCTATAAATTAAGGCTGGGTTTTGAGTTCTCTCCCCAGTCTCTTTTTTAATAAACAAGCCATGCACTGTCAAGATCAAGAAGATAAAATTAATCTCTGCACTGTGTTGTCTTTTGGTCAGTGTTCAAACATATTCCAACAAAACAACAATCAAAACATATATAATGATAGCATAAGTCATGACAGTGTTTATTCGTTTTTCCCAACAATGGCAATGACATAGGCCTACATACACTATATTAATTGGCGTAGATCTACAATTCAATGAAAGTGAAAAGGTGGGACTCATACATTTTGAATTGGGACGCATTGTTATCAAAGCCATGCGTCCCCAGGACTCATGGTTTCAAATTCTAGATTATTCACTGATTATAAAAATAAGGCAAAGCCTCTGACCGGGGTCAAAGATAGAATCAGTCGGCATGATGTCATAGCCTCACTTTCATTCTTTCATCGAGGGTACTTCCTCGGTCTTTATCGTTACGGGATACCATTTTTGAGGCAGAATATTTAAAAAATCCACCGTTAATGTTCATAAACAAAACTCTTTCTTTAAAGAATGTGGCTTTTGCAAAAAAGCTTTCTAACTACCAACGCATTTTTAATAATTAGGCGTAGTCGTCGAGATATTAATGCTGAAAGTTGGTAATACTTTAAGGTAAAAGACCGAAACTTTCACATCCACCGAATGAGTGCAGGTCCGCACTTTATGACTGACGACGTTTTCGATTGGCTGAAGGGATTGTGCCGACCGAATCAATAGCATTGGGGAAAGCAAAGACAGATCTATGATGTATTGAAAAGCGCTTATTCGTGATTGACGTGACATATCAGTAACAATCAAAATATGCTACGTTAAGTTTTGTCTCTATTTTTTTCTTTCAAAAAAGATCTAGGTTTGCGAAGTTCCATACGGCCGACTCATAACTGATTAGGCCTACATATTATGTAGAAGCACTAATTTTGTCGTTCGTTGTGACTTCTTCAACCTTTCAAAAAAGCCATGTGGTTTTGGTGTCACTTACAGATGAGAGAAAAGAAAAAAATAAAATAAGACAAAAGATGCAATTGTTGCAAATCAGCTATTTCTCCTTTTGCCTGAATATTTTATGTGTTATCTTGTACATTGATCATATCTATATCAACCGCAAATTTGTATTTTGCAGCAACTTTGAAATTGGACGACCCTAAACCTTTGTCGTTTGAGAAAGCGTGAAATTGGACCAGTATATACTTTAATCACGTAACCTTTACTCAATTGACCCCTTTCAATTATCGTTTTAGTCCGTACCTATGAGCCGCTTCCGGTGGCAAACAATGGGTTTACGCGAAATTAGCATTGTATACACACATACACGGTTCCAATTTGTTACTAAAAATAGCAACAAATCAGTCGGTTTCTTTATGTCAGATCGAGGCTCTGACCCAATTCCGAGCAAAGCACCCCACGTGCAATGGCAACGAACGGTGATTGGTCATAATTGTCATCAAAGGATGACTTCCGGTGGCTGTTGCGTGTGTGGGGGGTCTTAGTGGAAATAAGCTAATTCAGTGCGAATGTATGAAAGCTTAGTGGAAAAGATCTTTAGTTAAAGCCGTTTGAGGCAACAGAAGAAATTTCTGATAACTAGCATTTTCTCTTTTTGCCCAAATTTTTCCAAAGCCTTCTCCATGATTAACGTCGAAACCAAACCTAGAGATCTACATATATTTTGCTTTGAAACAGCCTTTCGGCCCAATTAAGAATTCTCAAAATGATTAATCTTTTAAATCTTTTCCAACATTTTTTCCAATATTTCCTTCTAGATCTAGATCTAAAAATTTGTTTAAAAGTGGAAAGATAATTTTTCATTTCAAAATAACAGGCGCTTTTAGCTCCGATAAATAATAAACGGATTTGAATGGTAAATCCTTTACCCCGCAGACAGAACTGATGTGGCCCAAAAAAACTGCGAACGTTTTAGTCATTTGGTAAAAGATGCGCGTTAGGTACAAAACAACGCTACTTGACGTCTGATAACGTGCGGGAAAGAGAACGTCGCGGGAACTCAAGAAAAAAACATGTTGACGTCATATCGGCTAGATGTATGACGTCACAAAGTCAAAAAAACTGACTGGTTCACTAAACCGGGATATTTTAATGTTACGGGACCTCAGGTAACGGAGGTTATTTGCACTAAACCAATTTAAAATCTCATTATCTTGGATAAAGTATGGCAAGGGGCTATCGATGCAATCTCCGAGCAGAGTTGTCGTTCGTTACTCTCACATGAATGTAATGAATGAACCGTGTGCAAGAGAGTGCTATCGATGGTGTCTGAAAACCGGAAATATCGAAAATGAGGCTAAGACAGCTCAAGCCAAACTCACAAAGTAACAAAACCACTCAAATATATATGCCCACAATACTGTAAGTCGTGGTCAATTCCATTCACCCCGGTTTTATTTCAGTATACAATATGTAAAAGAAACTCGTTTGTGATGAAAATATTTTCATATATCTTACCTAATGTTACATAGGGCCTATATTAAATTTTGCATAACGATCAAAGCAGTCGTTTGTCGAATTAGGCTATATTCGTTTCAGAAAGCCGAATTAAACAGCAATTTTGATACACACTGTATGGAAACTACTGTATGTATAGTAAGCTGGGTTTTCCAAAGTCAAAATAAAAATGGCGGACGGGATTTCTGTACAAGGTAGGTGTCATGTATTTTTTATCACATACTATTGAATATGTTCCTTCATGCAACTTGACGGATATCAGCGTGAAGGCAATTGGTTGGAGAACCAATAAATATAGCCCCCTTTTTACGAATTTGCCTCGTTTGACTGTAATGTTTGAATGAACACAGTGGCGTGTTGACCTTGAAATCCGAAGCGATAGATTTTGAAAAATCGGTCTGTATTTCCGAATTCCTAATGTTCCTGTCAACAACACAGGGCTAGATGGGTGGAGAAATTGATATTCTTACCTGAAATGTTTCGACAGATCGTCTGTGTAGTCTACATTTGTTGTAATTACACTTTGAAAATTTGCATGCTGTACAGCTGTGTGCAAACCGAAACTAACCCGGTGTACAGCTGGGTGAAACTGTTTTTCTGTATGTGTGGGTGCAATATCTAACCCGAAAACACTGTATGTTTGGGTTTTTCTGGATAAAATCAGATACATGATTTCGAAACTCTTTTGTGTTGAACTATCGAATTACATACTTAGCAAAAGAGCTAACGCATCACTTTTTGAATTTGCATAACTTGACTAGGGATGGGAACGAGTACTCGAGTAATCGAGTACTCGATCGAACGTCCGAGTATCGATTACCAATATCGTTAATCGAGTAATCGGAAAGAAAAAATGATATCAGCAGAAAAATGAAATTCGTTTCGTTTTCTGAAAATATCGATCGCTTTTTTCCAGCAATGTACCGTACAAAGGGTAGATTATGTAACACCTGGTCGTCTGTCAATTATCTAATCCTTCGATATTGTCCTAATTTGCAATCAATTGCCAACAGCTATAATTGTTCTCGCTGTCAAACAATGTCATAATTTTCGCACCTTCGCCGGTCTTTACTCCGATTTCAGGCGGTGCATTTTAATTGGATGAATGTAAGATTAACCTTTGAGTTGATTGGTTAATCCAATATTCAACCGGCCGACTCTTGGATTATTGTTTAGATTTTATTTTATTGCTATTTGTTACCAGAAGGAAAGTCATCTCATTCCCGATTACACCCAAATGAATTCTAGAAAGTCTAACAATGCCTCCCGCTAAGTCTATAGTGACGTGTGTATATCTCACAACATGCATAAATATTACGAACGCATTTGGAAGTAAAGAACAACCAACAACTTTGCGGATTTTTTTTATGAGTTTTACCGATAAGATTTTGAAACTTTCTGTAATTTTTATCACATATCTTTCAATTGTCCTTTTTTCTCAAATAGATTACTGATGAAATGTCATCTTAAGAGTCAATTTGGCCGAAGATATGCTGCATAAATCGCATATGAACATGTTGGAAAACACCGATACTATACCCAAAAGACGACGTTTCTATCCGAGTACTCGAGTACTCGATCGGAAGGATGACCGAGTACTCGATTAGTAAAATTTGTACTCGTTACCATCCCTAAATTAACTTCTTTACTTGTCAAAGATTTAGATTTACAATTGTGCACATATTTATCCCACAAGTTTCTGCATTCTTCAATGAAACTATTTGTAAGTTTTCTCTTTTATGTGACCGCGTCATACGAAAATGGGACCAAAACAGTTTTTCGGCTCGTGTAACTTGTGATCTTTTTCAATCATTTTTGTTTGAATTGGTTTTGAAAGCTGGTTTATTGTGGGTTTGAAGTCTGAAAAAATAAATTCCTTATCTAACGTAACAAGGGCTGTTTGCGGACAACGTACCTCGCACAGACGCACCTTTTTAAAAGAAAATGTTAATTTTTCAAGGTCATGGTCACAAGGTCAAATTTTATGATCTCAGGTGAAAGGTCTTTGTGTGACCTATCTATGTGTGAAATATCAAGACTGCATCTCACACAGTTCATAAGATATAGACCGAAACGTTTTTGTCTACGTACCCGACGTCGCCGTCGACGCCAACAATGACACCAACGACACTAGTGATGTAACATTACATCTGCGGGAACAAATTACGTGCCCACCAAAGTGTTGAAGTCGTCGGTTTGAACTCTTTCAGTCAATACAAAAGGTTTGAAATTATGCGTGAATTTCCCGTTTTAATCAAATTTCAGACTTGAGGAATTTTAGAATTAAGGGTGTCCTTATTAAAAGTTCATTATTTCAGAACAGACAGTAGCATTTACTATGAAATTGCATAAGCTTCTTATCAAGTGGTGGTAGTCGGCACATGCAAATTTTGAATGCATTCTGTATATTCGTTAAATAAATATTAACAAATATCTGAGTGATGCGTTAGCAGTTTTGCCGAGTATATATCCCAAACTATCCAAACGATCTTCATTAAAGAGACATTTCACATATAATTTCTCATAATTTTCACCTTTTCTTTGATCTGAATGAACTGAATTTCTTATGAAAATTCTGAAAAGTTCAAACCAAAGTTTTGCGCCGTTTAAGAGACATATATTTAATCTTGAAATTAAACTCATTGATGGATGCCGCAGTTAAAATGTAAATGAAATTTGTCCTTTTCGTCTCAACTTTAAAGGCGGGTTTTTTTTACTTATCAGCAACAATTTCAAACAACTGATAGCATTTTTTTAAAAAACGCATTCGAATAATCGACCTTGGCATCAAGACATTCCTTTAAAAATGAACTAGCAATGTTATGTCTTTTTAGTGTGCTTCAGAAAACGTATGAAATCGATAATCTTACTTCAGTCTTTCTGTATATTTTTTTCCATTATCGTTTTCGTTCTGTGAATATTCACACCATCTTTTTATAACTGGTATCGGACTATCCCACAAATGAAAATATACACATAATTGTATAATAACTAAATCAAGTATATCATGTTTTTTTTTTTCAAAGTGTAATTACAACCAAAGTAAAATTACACAGACGAAATATTGAAACATATCCCTTAAGACAATGACAATGACAATGACAACATTTTATTAAGTAATAAGGCCACCGGCCCAAAATACAATTTACATACAATGTAAACAGTTTATATAAACAATAAAGAGAAATGTACCCATTAATTGTTATGTTTAAGAAGAAGATGAATATATGCTGCAAGTTTACTTAACAGTTCAAAATTTTCAGTTTGCATTAATCTATAAAAATCAGTAGAATCAGTACCTCGTTTATACCAGCTAAAAAGAAATTGTTCTCTTATATCCTTATATTTCGGACAATGAAAGAATACATGCAATTCACATTCTACTATTCTTTTAGAAAACTTTTGAAAACAATAAATGCATATTCTGTTCTCACGAGGTATATTAGAACGACGTCCGGTTTCAATTGCAAATTTATGGTTAAAACATCTAAAACGTGCCAATGCTATTCTATACCTGTAGGGTAAATCACAAGTTAAATATTTTTCTGGATGTAACAGAGACTTAAAGTGTTTATAATGAAAGCAACGGCTTGAATCGTTAATGTTCGAATTCCAATTTTGTTTGAAGCAGTCAGTAAGTCGTTGTTTGAACGATTTTAGAAAATGATTTACATCACCAATATTTTGTGCAATCCAAACGTGTCCAAATCCATATGTAAACAGAAGATTTTTGACAAAAGTAACCCAATTTCTACGTCCAACATCATCCAAAGACTTAAGCATTAAATAGCAGTTGCGAGGATATCGTTCAATAGACATCTCTAGAAGTTTACACCAGTACTTTATGCAGTTATAGTGGTAATCTATATAGAGTGGATATCTTCCACATTCACCTAGGACAACCATGTTGTTGGTTTTACTATTTACTTTAAGATGCCTCTTACAGAATTCAAAATGTACAGATTCCAAAACTTCAGAGTAGGTGTGGCCCCAAATTTGTGACCCGTAGCATAGTATTGGTTTGACTGTGGAGTCGAATAATTTGAAAATATCATAATGTGGGAAATAACCAAAGGATCTCTGATAATTATAAATCGAATAGATAGCTTTTCTGGCTTGTGCAGCTAATTTTTCTTGTGCAGAAGACCATGACAACCTCGGGGTGAAATAGAGACCCATGTACTTGTAACAGGAAGTGGTTCGAACTTTTTCGGTACCGAAGAACCACTCTTCATTTGACCTTAAAGGACCGCCATTTCTGAAAACTATAATTTCCGTCAAATTAATTTCCATACCGGTATCACAACAAAATTGCTTGATAACATTCAACTGACTTTGTAGGTTTCGAACTGTATCTGAACAATTGGCTACATCATCTGCATTAAACATAAGGCAAAATATTTCTTGTATATTATCGTTAATATAAATCCCATTTCTACAACCTTCTCTAAGTCTAGCACAAAGCTGATTGATAAAAAGTAAAAATATTGTAGAACTTGAACAATCACCTTGACGGGTTCCGACGTTACACTTGAAGAACTCTGTTAGACCCTTTTCAGTTTTTACACATGATAAAATATTTGAATACATAGCTATTAATGTTCTGAGAAAGTTACCATGGATGCCTAAACGTTTTATACAGTCAAATAAACATGAATGATTAACCTTGTCAAAGGCTTTACTAAAGTCTATAAATAAACAATAGAAACGCCCTCCTCGTTTAGACAAATATTTCTGTATCATAGCTTGTAAAGAGAAGATATTATCTATTGTTGAATAGTCTCGTCTAAAACCGGCTTGAGCTTCGTCTATATTATTGTTAAATTCTGCCCAATTGTACAAACGTTTGTTGACAATGGAAGAAAATATTTTGTACATGACAGTAGTTATAGAAATACCGCGATAATTCGATGGGTCCTTCTTACTGCCAGATTTATATATAGGCTTTATCATAGATTGAGACCAAATAGACGGCACGTTTCCAGTAGAAAATACTGCAATGAAAAGCTTAACTAAAATTGGCATAATATCATTAATTGTATTTTTATAGAACTCTGACGGAATACCGTCAATGCCTGAGCTTTTACCGGTCGGTAGATTTTTAATTACATTGGTTATTTCGTCAGATGAAATTCTGGTATTTAATTGGTCAGCCTCTGGTTTTGCGAAATCTGTGTTATCCTCCAATAATAGAGGGTTTACCGAATCGTCATTTAATAAAGATTTGAAATAATTCTGCAAATGTACAGCGCTTATATCCACTCGCGATTCTGTATTAGTAGATAGCTTAGATGATTTTATTGTGCGCCAAAAATCTTTTTGGTCATGTCTACTTTGTACTAATCGTTTTCTGTTTTCATTTTGGTAACGCAATCGTTTTTTCAAAACTTTAGCTTTAAACTTATTCCTTGATATAATATAATCTCTGTAGTGGAGTTGATTATTTGTTTTTCTAAATTTACGAAGATTTTTGTATTTAATGTATTTCAAATCTTCACATTCTTGATCCCACCAAATCGGTTGACTCATGTTTATCTTTAAACCAGAAAGTGTTTTACGCATACGAGGCGCAGAATCTGTGAAAAGAGAGATAATTTCATTTACAGCTTTGTTGACATCAGTCTCAATGCTTTGAATTATTTTTCGTTTGCTGTTTCGAAGCAACAATTGAAAATTTTCAGAGAAAGAATCTTTGTATTCATCGCACCATTTATATTGAGTGTATTTAACCAAGGGCGGTTCTACTGTTTGAGTGTTTAGAGCAGGTTCAATCATTAACAATGATAAATGACAAATAAGTGGAAAATGATCAGATTCATCTCTCTCGCAAACTGTAAAATATGAAACACAATGAAAAACATTCTTATTGCTGATAAAATAGTCAACAACACTTTTTCCCTCATTAGATAAACATGTATAATTACCAAGTTTGTCATCAGAAAATCGACCATTCATTATGTACATGTCACGTGATTTACAAAAGTCTGTTAGAGATCTACCAAAATTGTTAAATCTATAACAGTCCTTGTTATTACGTGGTATATCAAAGTCACTAGAAACATAGTCTACTTCTCCATGAATAAATAAAATATCATCCTCAAATATAAAGTCTGCAAAATCCTTGGTTCGCGCATTAAAATTCGTGTCCGCCATCTTTCAAGGGTACATAACTCCTTCTTAAGCTTAACTACAGTATCAATTTCTGCACCCATTTAGTCGTGTGCTGTTTTCAGGAAAATTAGGCATTCAGAAATAAATTCCGTTTTTTAGTCTAACATTTTTTTTTAATTTTTCAAAATCATAAAATTATCAATAGTATTTATTCCAAACTATCCAAACGATTTTCATAAATGTGCTCCAGAAAATGTATGACATTAATAGTCTTATTGCAGTCTTTTTGTATATGTTTTTCATAGCTTTCATTATTTGGCTAAGTTGAAATTAAGTTGGGTTCACTATAACTCCTTTCAGATTGCCAGGAACCATTGATTAACCGTTTACCAAACGACAAAATTTTAGGGAGGTCCAATTAAAAATCTGATGCAGATGACAAAATGGGTGTTGTTAAAGATACAATTTGTGTATAAGAAAGCACAGGAAATATTGAGGCAAAAGGAGAAACTGCTGGTTATCAGCAGTTTCTTTTTTTGCCTCAATGTTTTCAAGAGCTATTTCTATAAGGGACGTCAAAACCAGGTCTTGTTTGGGAAAGGGTTAACAAATGAATAAAATGGTAATGGCTGGATAATTTAGGAATCATAACAAATTTGGGATGTTAGGGTCATTCTGAGCTTTCAAAATTAGTTGATGCAACACCTTATCAGACAGACATGGCCCATAGCTCTATACTTAGTTGCAATAATGTTACCGAGACCTTTTTGAATTTAAACCAAACAATACCCATCATTAAGTTTGTGGCTACGATATCACAGCTACTCTATAAATTATCTTGTGGGTTTTTTTTTTTTTTTTTGCTGTTTTCTTTACATGTATCAAAAAACAGAAAAGGCTTGGGATTAACAATAAACATTAAGGCAAAAGAAGAAAATGCTAATTAATAATCGGCAATTTCTCATTTTGTCTCAATATTTTCCAAGTTGTATTACATAAATTCAGTAAACAAATCTTAACCCTTTCCCAAACGACAAAATTTTAAGGTGTTCCTGAACTTCCAAATTGAAAACTGCTGCAGTAAGATTATCGATTTCATACGTTTTCTGAAGCATACTAAAAAGACATAACATTGCTAGTTCATTTTGAAAGGTATGTCTTGATGCCAAGGTCAGTTATTCTAATGCGTTTTTTAAAAAAAATGCTATCAGTTGTTTGAAAATGTTGCTGATAAGTAATCAAAAACGCCTTTAAAGTTGAGACGAAAAGGACAAATTTCATTTACATTTTAACTGCGGCATCCATCAATGAGTTTAATTTCAAGATTAAATATATGTCTCTTAAACGGCGCAAAACTTTGGTTTGAACTTTTCAGAATTTTCATAAGAAATTCAGTTCATTCAGATAAAAGAAAAGGTGAAAATTATGAGAAATTATATGTGAAATGTCTCTTTAATGAAAATCGTTTGGATAGTTTGGAATATATATTTTGATAGTTCAACACAAAAGAGTTTCGGAATCATGTATCTGATTTTATCCAGAAAAAACCAAACATACAGTGTTTTCGGGTTAGATATTGCACCCACACATACAGAAAAACAGTTTACCCAGCTGTACACCGGGTTAGTTTCGGTTTGCACACATGTGTACAGCATTCGAATTTTCAAAGTGTAATTACAACAAATGTAGACTACACAGACGATCTGTCGAAACATTTCAGGTAAGAATATCAATTTCTCCACCCATCTAGCCCTGTGTTGTTGACAGGAACATTAGGAATTCGGAAATACAGACCGATTTTTCAAAATCTATCGCTTCGGATTTCAAGGTCAACACGACACTGTGTTCATTCAAACATTACAGTCAAACGAGGCAAATTCGTAAAAAGGGGGCTATATTCATTGGTTCTCCAACCAATTGCCTTCACGCTGATATCCGTCAAGTTGCATGAAAGAACATATTCAATAGTATGTGACCAAAAATACATGACACCTACCTTGTACAGAAATCCCGTCCGCCATTTTTATTTTGACTTCGGAAAACCCAGTTAACTATACATACAGTAGTTTCCATACAGTGATACATTCTCCTGTAGAATGGTTTATCCATTGCGACACGCAGTGTGATTATGTCGACCATGTTTTGCCTGCTTGATCAAATACGTATGTTTAACCCTTTCCAAATCAATGATCGAATTTTAGGGTGGTCCACTTGAAAAATAGCTGTGGACAACAATATATAAAGGTTAGTGCAAATATTATTTGCGTAGATTATTGCTCAGAAAATATCGAGATAAAAGAAGAAAATTCTGGTCATTTGCACTTTCTTCTTTTGCCTAAATGTTTTCCCAAGCCTTTTCGAGACGTCATAGTCAGGTCTTGTTTGGGAAACCTTTTCCAAAAACGGTGACATTTTAGACTGTTTCATTTAATATCTCTTGCAGGCAACAAAATAATTGAAATGAAAAGTAGAAAATGGGCATGTTGTAGCAAACAAATATTGGGGAAAGGGGGGAGTGTTGATTATCAGCAATTTCATCGTTTCTCACAAGGTTTTCCAAGTTTTCATATAGGTATTATAAGCTTGAACTTCAATAAAATACTCTTCGACGACACGATGGACATCAACTGAAGATCGAGGGCTCTAAACCGTGCAGTCGTAAATGTGTGTTGTGAAATTAAAACGGTATTTTACCAAAAAAGATCTTAAGATCTGTAAAGATCATTAAGAGATCTGCGTATAGGGTGTAAAAGACAAAAATCAAAGAACCCCCCTCCCCTCGAATAAAATATGGATTTTGGGGTCTGAAGCATCGTTTTTATGAAATTCATATTGGATGGATTCTTTTGGATAGTTCTAAGTTTTGTTTTGAAAAAGTCGCTATTGGATAGTTTCCTCGCTTTGAACTTAAGGACAGATCCTCCATTTATTTCCTACGGTAAGATTTTTTTTTTTATTTTTTCTGTACTGATATTTAAATATATGAAAAGTAAAAAAATGACTTAAAAATTATAGGTCACCAAGCGAATTAAAAAGTTATTGGGTTTCAAGGGAGACTACTCTTGTCTAAAATTGCAAAAATGGAGTGTCACTTAAATGCCCACAAAAAAGGTGTTTGGAATGACTAGGATTACATAAATAAGTCTTTATTGTGTTCGATATGTTTTATTCTGTCTAAATGAGTATCAATTTGGGAAAATTTAGTGATGATTTTGAAATTTTTAGGAAAACATTCTTTCAAAAGTAGCTGAAATTGCTCTTATTTCGCAACGTTTCTGATAATAAAAAATATTCCAGCGGTAAGATTTTTTTCTTTTTTGGAATAGACATAGTGCTTGGTCATACCTACAAAAACAAAAAAAGAAAAATATATCAAACCAAGCGTTTTTCTTAGTTAAAAGTAAAATTTGGTTTACTTTTTGCAGCTCTGTCCGAAATTGTTTCACTACTTTTATCCATTTTCTTCCTTATTACCAACTTTAGATAATAAAAAGTGTCATCTTTTGTGTCCATCTGAAGCTGACTAGCTCATAAAGACAGCATTTTACTTTTGTTGCTCCGTTTCCTATCGCTAACGCCACATGTTGAACGCGTACCAAAAAGCAAAATATACCATCCGAGTACTATTACACTCTAATTGACCAAACAGAGAAAATTGAAATAACCGAAAAGGGTCTTGTCATTTATCAACCAAACATTAACTAAATGTAAAAAAATACATTTGCTGAAAAAGGCCAATTATTGAAACAGCTTTATTTCGTTATTTAGAGTATGCGCAGTAAGTTGCGCAGTAACAACTGGAGGATCTGTCCTTAATATCAGGATTGCGCAGGAATCTGGTGCACACAAGAAAGTATCACGTGCATAGGCCTACTCGTACAATATAAGTATAGATATTTCATACTTTCGTGGTACAAATGGCACCATGTGATTAGTTTACTATTTTCGGATGTAAGATAAAAATGTCTATCAATTTTCTCTTTTATCATTTTCTTGTACATATTCTTTATCAATGTTGGCTGTATTTGTATTTTTGTACAAAAATAGCTCGCCCACGTGGTAGATAAATAAAGATACAGTGCACGACATAAATAACAATAGTCATCGAAACTGGTACATCCTTGTTAGGGTCAGGCCATTGTTATCTTCAAATATTATTCAGATTAGATAGTCAAATTATACCTTTCCCAAACAGCAAAATTGAGGGTATTCCTTGATAAAAGCTGCTGCAGGCGACAATATGCATGGACGTAAATAATGGTAGAAATTGTGTAAAATATAGCCCAGAAAATATCAGCGTTTTCTTCTTTTGCCTCAATATTTTCCCAAGCCATTTCTATTAGGGACGTCAAATTCAGGTCATGTTTGGATGAGGGTTAAGCCTTTCCTTTAAAGCCAATTATCAAACATGACTTTGAGAAGCGTCGATAAAAAAGAATAAAGTTTTGGTATTCATCATTTATACAATTTCTCTGAGTGAGCTCTTTCCATACATAATGTAACACCTTTTTGACGCTACATTCAATTCGATCCAGTCGAGTTATTTGTATTGTAGTGGTGCAAACACCAAATCGTATGATAATGCACTTTCTCTCCTGTTATAGCTCACGATAAATGACATGACAGAGTATCTCATTCGATTAGAATGGTCTGCCCTGCCAGGTCATTTATCGTGCGCTATAGTCATAATTATAAACAAACCACTCATGTCGCTATACATACATATTAAGAATATAACATTACATTAAAGAGACATTCGTTAGATTATTTTTTCATAATTTTTAGTTTTACAGCTACTTTTATCTGAAAAAGCACATTTTCTTCTGAAAATTTCAAACCAAAGTACACTATATAACTGTTTACGATTAATTTTTTCCCTTAAAATCAAAATAGGCCTAATTGTGGTAAACCACAGTTCAGATGTAAATAGGGAACGGTTTTATCCAGTTATTCGTGACGTAAATTCGGACAAACAAAATGGTATTTCGTAGGTGTTGTTATAAAATCTCGTAACTACGGCTTGATTTAAGCCGTAGTTACGAGATTTTATAACAACACCGACAGTTTATCAAAACATAACAGTAAACCTAGTCTATTGTTAGCACAAAATTCTTTGCCATTGAATTTGTCATTTCGTCTCAACTTTAGATGCGGTTTTGTTGTTGGCGTTGTTGTTGTTGGTGGTGGTGGTAGTTTTTTTCTTCATTTTTTTATGAATTAAAAAAGATGATATATCATTTAACTGTGTCAGGATAATCAATCTTAGCTGACCAAGACATACTTCTTCTGCATGTGTATCAAGTTTGTGAACCGTAGGCTACTAATGATGACGAAACAGGTACATGTACTTTAGTTATATTTCGCTGTTTAAATCGAAAATGTCGTAACTTAAGCTTGAATAAGCTGTAGTTACATCATATTCATACATGACCAACGATATAACCAGATTATATCGCAGATAAGTTAGATACTAATTTAACTTTTATCTAACAAGTGTCTCATCCCCGGGAATATCTAGTATTTAAGAAAGCCGTGGGAATAAAATTATAATAAACAGTTTGTGTATAATAATGGCGATTTTGTACTGGATAATATGTCTGTCCATTGTTGGTATGTTGATTTTTATCTTTTCCCTAGAACCACTCGCCACAAAAAGAAGGGTTTTCTAATATAATTAACTCTAAATGTGGGAAAGGATAACTAACTTTTCGTTATGCATTTGATACATGTACATACTAAGGAATAAATTTTGTGCTAAAAGGGACTGGGTTTGCCTGTATATATTGAGGAATCGTTAATGTTGTTACAAATATTTCGTAACAACGGCTTCAATCAAGCTGTAGTTGCGATGTTTAAGTATTACACCAACGAAATAGGTCCCCTATTATTATTTGTCCGAAATTACGCCACTGTTTACTTGATAAACTTGTCACCATTTATCTGAGTCACTATTTCGAAAACGGTTCTGCACTGAAATGCATTTTTACGAGTATTTTCATCGACAAACTACCAGACGACTTTAGGCTTTGTGTTCATCTTGCGTCCACAGGGTTCCCAAAAATAATTTAAAGCAGAAGTATAAACATTGGTTAGCGCTATAAACGATTCAAAATCTTTTACTAATGAGAGACTAGACCGATAACGGAAAAGAGGGGAGACAGGATGTATATTTGACTATCTATATAGTAACAACCTATACACCCTAAAATAAACCAAAATATTTGTATCGATTCTCATTTAACTTTGAATGTATAGTATAATAGTCCCAGCCGAAAATTACAGTAACGTAGGCTGATATTTACTGCTGCAAAACCAATCAATTCGTCTGATTTGCACCGTTACAAATACAAACAGAGTTGATTGGTTGTCAAGTAGTAAACATTAGCCCACGTCACTGTCATTTTCGGCCGGTATTATTGTAACTACAGTTGTCGCCACATCGTATGGCACAATGTTTATGTTTTGTTCAAATGTACAATAGTATAGTCCTCCAACGATAATCAGGTTCCCGCCAAAAATATAGACCATACCCATTTGATAATGAAAGGTTAGACAGATCAAAACACAATTATCGCAATTATCACAATGAAAACAATGGTTATATTGTAAGTATGACTCTCTTCAAGTACCTGTGTCTGTGGTCTAATGGTTACACAGTTGGCGCTTGACCTTAGGAAAAGAGTTCTGTTTTAATTGTGTGGGTTCGATTCTACACATATCCGTGTACTTTTTTTCACTTATTTGCGTTTTCCTTTTTTTTGTTCCTTTCACATTTGTAAATACATATATATTCTTTATTTTCAATGTAAACCATTGTCAAACGTAAAAATAGGCTGAATAAAATTTAAAAATGCTGCAAATGCAAGTAGATCTTAAATGAGCTTCATATTGTTTTATGCTTTTCTATGTAGAAAACAGTTTGCGAAATGAAAACATGCTTATGACAAGCAGTTTCATTTTTTCCAATAAATAAATGAAAAAATATTATTAAAAAAATATTTTTCGGGCTGTCTAAAAGCCTCATTATGTGGAAATGGATTAAATGTTTTTTATTCGCAATAATATAAACTTTAAAAATGCAATACATTACAAAACATAAATTAATTAATAAAGGTGTGGAACTCTTACTGTCGCCAAACGGCAAACATTTAGACTGCTCAATTTTTAAAGTTTTCTAGACTGAATTTGGCGATTTCCCGAAATTATCTTATAAGTCTATATAAAAATCATTAATAGTCTGCTTTCTTCTCATCTTTTTTTCTAAAATGATAAAAGAAAATATATTTGCAAAACAAAATATGTAATTACCCATCGGTCTATGAGACTCGAACCCGCGTTTGCTAAAAGAAAATGGATGAAGCGCCAATGTTCTATCCACTGCGCTATCGAGTATGTCTATACATTGCAGCGTAAAATATAACATTTTAATCGTATATAACAAGTCTTTCTTACCTGTAGGCCGAGTTCATTCTATTTATAGCTTTGTTTGTAAATAGCACATTATCGTTGGAATGCTATATATAATCCAATTTTATTCACCTCACAGGGTGTGGCTAAGCGAAGAGGTTATTCGACGAGTTTACTTCTCGATATCTTGGTTGATATAAGAGAAAAACGTGCGGCACGAGCATGAACACATTTCGAAATTGAAAGAACGTTCTATTGTAAAATGAGTTGTTATAAAGCCTCGTAACTACAGCCTGATTCACGCTGTAGTTATAATGTTTTGCAATAATACCGACGATGTACCGCTAAGCGAGAAGGCTGTTTCTCCTCAAGCTTAAATGTAATGAACCGTTTACTAGGCTCCGCCCTGTCTCCCGAAAAAAATCAGAATATAATACGTTCAAAGTTAAACGAGAATAGTTTACGGTTGTTTTGGTTTATTTTTAGGTAGAACTACTACCTTTACCTACGTAAAATTAAAGCAAGACAGCCGTATCTATTCTCGTTTAATTGCGAATCTATTATACCGGCCGAAAATAACAGTGACGTGGGCTAATGTTTACTACTTGACAACCAATCGACTCTCTTCGTATTTGTAACGGTGCAAATTAGACGAATTGATTGGTTTTGCAGCAGTAAACATCAGCCTACGTCACTGTCATTTTCGGCTGGGACTATTGTAATTGAACGTTAAAGAAAACATAAACACGTGCCATACGATGTGGCGACAACTGTAAATGGTTAAATATTAAAAATGTTGATTGAAATTGTCTGTGTTTTAATAGGGAAATCTGACCAAAACAGGTATTTAACCAATTGGTTAGCACTTACCAAAGTTTATACAATCAGGCCCGGTGTCCTCAAACATGTACCTCAAACATGTAGTGTCGGTGCAAGTGATCTTGTATGTTTGTAAAAAGAATACGGGGAAAAATGATCAAATGGGAAAGTTTTTCTTTTTCCAAAACTTTCTACATATCAGTTTTAAACACAAAGTACCCCAAAACCTAATCCGAGTTTTCTCTGATGAAATTCGCTCTTTGATATGTTGATGTCTCTCATTTACATGTATGCAGTTGCTTTTCAACAAGTACCTCGTAAATGCAGCTTAAAACAAGCTTCAGTTATGAGGTTTCTGTTGAAAAACGACTGTGTTATTATAGGCTCTAGCGTATCGGACTATAACCCGTACTGTGGGGATGAGTTCCAGATTTCTGGCGAGAACTACTGTTACATGGTCAGTCAAGTCAAGTTGTCATGGAGACTCGCCAAACGCGAATGCTACAAGTACAACGCTCAACTAGTCCGGATCTACGATAACCAAACATTGGTGAGTCGCGAAAACAACAGAGGTGCGTTCTTTAGAGCGAGATTTCTTAAGATATCTCGAGATTTCTTAAGATATTTTAACATAAAGCATTCTTTAGATCAATATTTATAAGTTGCTCAATGGGAGACGCCATTAATCTTTACTTCATGCGGAACCACTCGGTCAACTCTGTACAAACAATATAAAAGAGATTTGACAGAGTTGTTCCGAACAATCCATAATTCATAAACCGCGGTGTTCCGAATGCTCCATACTTTATACAAATGACGTCATGATGACGTTATTTGTATAAATATGGAGCATTCGGAACAACTCGGTGAAATCTCGGTCTTTAAAACGCTTTATCTAAAACATCTTAAGAAATCTTAAATTCATCTCGGTCTAAAGAACGCGCCTCAGTTCTTTGACAATTAGCCCCCCCCGTCCTGCCCAACTATCCACCGAGTTGCCAAGTGCTAAGGCGAGAAGGGCATTGTTAACCATCTGCCTTCAGATCACCCGATTAGCCGAACAGCTAAGGGCATTGCAGACGACAGAATTACATAAAATGCTGGTTATCAGTATTTTTGCTTTTCTCTGGTAGGCCCTTTTTTTATAAGCTTTAACACATAAGATCGTCAATGTCTGAGAAAGGGTTAAGTCTACGCAACCTCTCCTACCAAATATTACTAAAAAATAAAAAGAAGACAAAAACAGAGGTGCGCCATAGTACTTTTCTATCTTTTTTCTTGACACTTTTTCGATTCTTTTTACACGAATATTAATTTCTATCTCAAACCCTAACCCATACCATATAAAAAAGGACAGGACAGAATTTGCGTCTGGTAAACCAGATCGATACTCCCCAACACTATATAATTATATTAAAAAAATTATTGGTACATACGAGGATACTTTCCGATCGCCCCTCGTATTTTAATTATGCGAGTTCAGAACCTCGAATACTTTTCTAGTTTGTAAGTCGTTATCTTCACAGAAAAAAAACATTCTATTGCTGCTTTTCAACAAATACACCATGCGAGGTTTTTGTTGAAAAACGACGTTATTTTGTATGTTTGCTAGTCTGCTGTAACCTCGTTACTGAATGGCACGACTGGTACCCGGTGGTGGACAGGACTTAACGATCGTAATACTGTTGGCGCGTGGATATGGGGAACCAAAGCTCTAGCCACATCAGTCGACTCCTCCGTTATGTAAGTACGTCGTTAAACTGTCGCTTTTCAACAAAATCTCGTAACTGCAGCTTGTTTTGAGCTGCATGTACGAGATTTTGTTGAAGCGTGACGATACATGTTCTATATTAAGATTAATGTTGTTTTCAGCCAGTTTCAAACTTGCCTATGCTTGGTTCAGGAAAGGCAATTAGCTTTGTTCCACTAAGACCCCCCAACAGCCACCGGAAGTCGTCCTCAGAGGCAATAGGCGAAATTCATCCCTGTTCACTGCCTTTATGGAAATCGGAAAAAGTGAATATTTTCTTTACGTCCGTTATTTATCTTCCGATTCTTGCAATTACATGTATAAACGATGCAGTTTAAAACCATTTCGATTCCCTATAGATCTAATACAATGTTGATTTCTCATAAACCCATTGTTCGTCACCGGAAGTTAATCCAAGTCTTCTCTGATGAAAATTTGCTCTTAAATATTTGTATGTCGCTATTTACATCAGAGCGCTGTCCCATTCAAAAACAAAAGGAAACTCCGACACAAGATATGTCGATTGTTCAAGCGACACCCAAATATCAACGAGCGAATTTTCATCAGAGAAGACTAGTATTACCGGAAGTGTTCTGTGGGTACGGACTAAAACGATAATGGAAATAACTTAAATTTAAGTTTGCTTACGACATTTATGTAACACTTTCATCGGCAAAACGTTTATATCTCAAAAGCAACCCATGTCTACTGATAGCGAAAGGTAGGGAAACCCCACACATTATAATTTTCATAAGGCATGCCTGTTTGAAATAGCAACTTTAATATGGTGGGTCTATATATAACGACAACAACCACAGTGTTTAGATCCGAGGTTGTCCTTTCCTTTAAATTACTTTATCATATGATTTGTTTTATTAAGAACAAGTAAACTTTGATAAGTAACAGTCATTGCGAGTAACATAAATCGGAATATGATGTCTGTTATTAAAAATTAAAGACAGACTGACTCCCAGAAATATGTCAAAATGTGAATGTATCCTGTAGGAACGGGGGGGGGGGGATACGAGGGCCAAAATGCCGAATTGTCCTTATTTTACACTGAAAATCTAGTGAAAATCCAATTTAGCCCCCCCCCCCCAATATTCAGACACATGGGCTTGAGGTCACCCAGTATCAAATTGCTTGCTACGGGCCTATAATGAGTTCCTATTGTTTCATGAATTTGGAAGGTTTCTATTTACACGAGATTTCAGCATTCTTACGAATAAAAGGTTCTTTTATTTGGTCAGATAATCATAGCTCAATAACAAAAAAAATATGGGCTGAAGTATTTTTAAACTTCTCGGAGTCTGCCCTGCTTTAACTAAGCCGATATAAAGTTAGATATGATTATACGTGATATATAATTTTATCCGGAAGATATTTTTGAAAATGTTTTTACCAGTTTAATACCTGGAATAATGGTTTTACCACTTTGTATGTTAGATAACATAGTATGGGACCCTGTATTATGTTTTTCTTGTCACATTTGTTACATGGCCAGACAATGGATCCAGGAGCCGGACGAGGCGAATCACAGACAGAACTGTGCAGCACTGAACTATCAGGGCAGTCTGAGTGATGAACGATGCTGGGACAGACATAGATATATCTGTGAATACTCAAACACACAAGGTAATACTATATAACTATACGAGGTGAATCACAGACAGAACTGTGCAGCACTGAACTATCAGGGCAGTCTGAGTGATGAACGATGCTGGGACAGACATAGATACATCTGTGAATACTCTAACACACAAGGTTAGGGCTATACCGCTTTTATATTAATACATGTTCACAAAATGTACGCGTTTTGATGGTGCACTATACAAAATATATCTCCAAACTACTGTAATATGTTTACGAATCCAGCATGCTATGGTTTGAATCTTGTAGGTATCTCACAGTAGCAAGATTCGAGCCATCGCATGTAATTTAATCAATTTTAACATTTCCAGGTGGTCCCTGTGCGGAGAGTTGGTATAATTATACTAACGGCTGTTACTTGTTTCCTGTTGGTCTAGCCGACCCGTTCAGCAGACTAACCTGGAACCAAGCTAGACAGAAATGTGCTAACGTATCACAGGAGTTGACCGGTCATACTAACGTGGTTACACATCTCCTACAGCTGGAAACACAGGATGAACTCGTATGTAGGCTACATCAATCATGCATATATCTACACCTTCCAAAACTGCATAGATCTAGTTTGGGACTGTTACAAAATGAAAGATATTTATAGTTACAAAGTCACTGTTCGTTTTTTTTGTATTTCTGGGTAAAAACACTGTTGAACATGAAGAAATTTCTTGTCATAAACAATTTCTTTATAATTCACAATGTTGTTGTTATATTTTTCAAAGCTTTTATCTTGTAAGGCGTTGAAAAGCGCCATAGCACGAGAATGGATAAAAAAGCTTAGCCAATGCGATAAAACTGTGTGATATCGTATATCAAAATCATGTAGGCCTAGAGCTATTCATTGACTTCATATCACGGCTTATCTGTTTATCCAATAGATGAAAAATAATAATAGGCCTAATAAAACAGATATCTAGGATTTAGTTGATTTAGAACTGACCAATCTAGCACATCTCTCACACAATTCTGTATCTATAGGCATATGGTAAAACTATCGTAACTCATTTATTACGTCACTTACTAACGGCGCCATCGACATATCTGTGACCCGTTACGCTTCGACATTTGAAAATTATTGACCCCAAGGAGTCTCCGCGGACTGCTCAGACAGACTATGGTCGATACTTTTCACTCTTGTATATCATTTTCTGAATCTAGAATACCTTCGCTATCTTTCGATTTATTCATTTTTTTCTGGTAGACAAATGCAGAGTGTAAAACGTTTCATTTTATGGATATCACACAAAACCCCTTTTAGAATGATGGGTCACGCATTTATAGCACCATTACAGGATTATATCCGCCAACAGTTACCGGTGTTGTCACCCTCTCCAGAAATATGGTGGATTGGACTAAACGATTCTACACGTGAAGGTCAGTGGGCTTGGTTGGATGGAACTCCGCTCAAAAATCCGTAAGGATCATATGTCAGGTTATTATAATGTCACAAAATGATTAGGCCTACTTGTAACAACAATGAAATTTTCCACTACGTAGTTCTAAATATTGTTTGATATAATAGAGAATTATTCTTCGTCTGGTAGCTTCTTCATTTGTTGTGGCAACTGGTTGCAGATCACTAATATATTTGCTCCTATATAATTCTATGTAAAATACCTTACTCAAACAGTTACTTAGCAATATGGATTCATTTTAGTCTGCGTTTGACCACATGCTGTTATTGAAACATGATTTTCCAAAAGGTTATAACCCCCCCCCCCCCCGTTGTTTATACCCCGGGTCGTTTGTATTATTTATATGATAGGATCTGGGCTGAAGAACCCACTAATCTAGGAGGTCAGGAGCGGTGTGGATATATGAATGCTGCTGAAAATTTTGGAGACCTACCCTGTAACACCTCTATATTGAAGGTGGTATGTTGAATATCGTCGGTTTTCGACAAAGACCTCGTAACTGCAGCTTAAAACAAGCTGCAGTTACGAGTTTTTGTTGAAAATCTTATTATTTATATTATATGTACGTATTATTTATACATTTGTATTACACTTGTAGGACCTGGGCTGAAGAACCCAACAATCTGGGAGGTCAGGAGCGGTGTGGGTATATGAATGCTGCTGGAAAGTTCGGCGACCTGCCCTGTAATAACTCCGAGAGATATATCTGTATGAAAGAAAATGATGGTACGTTACACGGTCACTAGTAAAGCCACTGTTATTGTTCTCTTTAGTTTTGCATATTATCCAGAAGTAATGTTGGTAATAAAGATGATAGTTTAGGGTATTCCACCAATCAGGAGATTACAAACACTTCCAAACACTTAGTGTATTTTTGCCTCCAACTTCACCGTTTTCCTTGTGACAATTAAAGTGGTTTATTGAATGAAGGGGAACATCTGAAATGCTTGTATTTTTAACGTCAAATGTGTATGAATTGCTTTTTGTTGTAGCCAATTCTATTCCTTCTATCGGCACTGTGGGGTGCCCCGCCAGCTGGATCCGAGTGGGACAGTCCTGTTATAGATTCATGCCACAGAGAGTTTCATGGACAAACGCTTCTATAACATGTCAGAGTCTGGGTTCTAACTTGATCAAAGTCGATAATCCTGACAAGCAGGTGAATATTAAAGTTATCTTTAGCATAGTTTTGTCATTTTCAATTAAGATATCGAAGCTTTTCAACAAAAAACATCGTAACTGCAGCTTGCTTTAAGCTACAGTTACGAGATTTTCGTTGAAAAGCGACGATATATTGATTCAAGATTTAAAAAAGAAAGTTTTGGATTTTTCTTCTGTGATATTTTGCAAAACATCACTATCTATATTATGTGTTTACATTGTGTTAATTCATAAAGGTATTCCGTCTATCATTATATAGATACCAAACACTTACAGCAATTTCATGTGTCATCCTTGACGTCAGAAATTGACGATGGTATAACCTTATTAATTTCCGGGCGTCATCCCTGTCAACGGAAATCGATACCCTCTTCAATGTCCACTGTCATGAATGACGCCTTAAGTATTAGATAAAGGCTGTATAGTAGATTCTACGCGATATAAACATTCAAAAGGCGCAGCCTTTGAACGTTTATGTCGCGTAGAATCTACTATGCAGACTCTATCTGACTTAGTCTTCGTCAACCAATGAAAAGATACGCTTCTACTGTCATTCAAACCACACCTCCGACCGGAGCTACTATCAAGCGGATCTTACCGGAATTACATCATTTTCCCAAAAATTACATCATTTTCCCAAAAAATCATAACTGCACAGGAAACGGGGCGTGGCTATGTATATCCGTGACCTGCAGTGCGTTTATCTGAAATATAGCACCGAAATTTTCAAATATACATGTACATGTACTGCATTTTCATTGGTCCAAAAACTAGGACGAACACTAAGTTACAGGAAGGGTTTGGTTGAATATGGATGGAATGCATTAAACATCAACACTGGTATTGATTACAGGCTTGGCTGAGTATCCAACAGAGAAGGTTTCGGAGTGGTAAATGGTACTGGACGGGCCTCAATCGTCAAAATAATGTATGGTTATGGGCCGACAACTCTGTCGCAGATATCAATATTATGTAAGGGTATTAAATTGGCTCTTCCAATTGCGAACTTGGAACTGTTTAAATTCTTATTTAACAGTTTCAATTAGCATTATGATATGTAGGAGGCAGTCGTTAAACTCGAATCTTCAAGTGCCACTTTTGTAAGAAAGTTTTGTTCATCTCAACGGACACAGTTTGAACTATTTATGTGAGCAATCTGTTGTCATAAAAGTCGATTGGAGAATATACAAATATTTCTATTTAATTTTTGCTACAGAAATGTTGGCTTAAAAATATTTCAAACACTAGTTTGCCGTCGCTTTTGTTAGGAAATCTCGTAACTATAGCTTGTTTACAGCAGTACTTACAAGTACACTTAAGGACACTTCTAACGCAACACTTACATTTTTCATCATAATTAAATAAATAATGCAGTAGGCCTATATTTTATGAAATTCTCAGCAAATATAAATCAATTACGTTTACATGTTTTCTGCAAATTTCATCAAAGTCGATTGATCCGAACATAAAACAATGTTTAGTTTTTCACTAAGACTCAAATATGAAAAGTCACAAACCCCCAGGCGATTGCAAAATTCAATAGCATCAAAGCAGCGTCACATAATCATGCTCATATCTCGAACCCCTGCTTCATAAGATTTGATAACAAGCTTTCACGTGCGAAGCAATACTAGAATTCAGTTGCACCTATTTTGTTTAAGAAATAATGTTTTGTACTTGTCAGCATTGCACTAAATCATCGAGTTTGTTACCAGACATTAGTTTTTCGCCTTTTTGCTCCGAGAAATTTTCAACAACTGGAAGAGGAACTTAAGAGGGACGAGTTAAGAATTATCCCGCAAAGATTCATCATCAATTATCCTTTATCAATGAGAAGGTGGTGTCTTCGTGTCATTTAGGTCCATGACGGACACACAGAATGTCATTAACGTTGCTGCTGTTACAGGAATGACATGAATTTACGTTATCAGCTTGCACGGCTTTATTGCGACTTTTTGTTTTCTAGTCATATCATATAAACTGCAAATTTAATAATTTCTACTCAATGTCTCTTTATGAAAATTACAGATATTATGCAATCGTAAATGAATTAAATAAAAGTTGAAAATTTGATGAAAAATGGTTCACTAATTTTCAAGTTATTACCAAAAATGTAAGTGTTGCGTTAGAAGTGTCTTTAAGTGTATTGGGGGATGTTAAAAAGCATTTCGATGTTTTCAGTATAAACCTCGTAACTGCAGCTTAAAACAAGTTGCAGTTACGAGGTTTTTGTTGCAAAACGACGATTTATACCGGTATGCTATTACCGTTTTCTTTACATGTATGCCGACTTTGCAAATCCTGTCATATTTTCCTTCTTGCTAGATTCTTACACATGTATAGGCTACTGTTTATATTTTGATCCCTAGAGATTGGAATAAAGAATAATAACTATAGAGGGAATGAGGCATGCGCTGTTATACTAAAACAATGCACATTTAATGAGTTCACCTGTCTCATTTATAATGCGGACTTTGCTGATCCTTTGCTGTTCCCTTCTTGTTAGATTCTTATTTAGACTATTGTTGGCGCAAGATCGTATGGCACATGTTTACATTTTGTTCAATGTAAACAAAACATAGTCGTAGGCCTATAAAACATGACTACAGTTGTCGCCACATGGTATGGCACGTGTTTATGTTTTGTTTAACATTCAATTACATTTGAGCAAAATATAAACATTGTGCCATACGATGTGGCGACAACTGTAAATTCTTTATACAGTTGTCGCCACATCGTATGGCACGTGTTTATGTTTTCTTTTAAACGTTCAATTACATTTGAACAAAACATAAACATTGTGCCATACGATGTGGCGACAACTGTAAGTAGTGACATATATATATGCTCACTATAGCATATACTGTATACGTCACTCCTTATAAAGAATTTACAGTTGTCGCCACATCGTATGACACGTGTATATGTTTTGTTTAACGTTAAATTACATTTGAACAAAATGTAAACATGTGCCTTACGATCTTGCGCCAACTACGTATAACTGTTTTACATTTTAATATTTAGACATTGGAATAAAGAACCAAATAACTACAAAGGGGTGGAGGCGTGTGCTGTTATACTAAAACAAGGCATCTTTAATGAGGTCAGGTGTCTAATTTATGCGGACTTTGCTGATCCTTTGCTGTCCCCTTTTTGTTAGATTCTTATATAGACTAACTGTTTTATATTTTGGTATTTAGACATTGGAATAAAGAACCAAATAACTACAAAGGGATGGAAGGGTGTGCTGTTATACTAAAACAAGGTACCTTTAATGACGTGACGTGCCTAATGAAGGCGGGATTTATATGTGAACAAAACGCGGAAGGTAAGTCATGCACTGTACTTCCTTCATTATCTTTTAATGTAATAGATAATGGACCAGGATCTGGAAAATGTCCTTAGCATTAGAGAACAATATGAATCCTGATCAGCCTGTGCATTCGCACAGTCTGATCAGGATCCATGTTGTTTTCTAATAACTTTTCTTGATCTCTAGTAACTAATAGATAGCATCATGGATCCCTATCGGACTGTATTTGACCACAGGCTGGTCTGGTAACTCCTCGATTTTTAGCTCGACTTTTCGAAGAAAATGGGAGTTTATACTGTCACCCGGGCGTCGGCGTTGGCGTTGGCGTCGGCGTTGCAACAAAGGTTAAAGTTTTTCAAACATCAATAACTTCCATACTATCAAAGGGATTCAACCCAAACTTGGAATACTTATTCACCATCACACCCTCTACCTTACTACCAGGGCCTATGACCCTGGCTCCACTATATTTGGAGTTATGCCCCCTTTATACTTAAGCAACTTAGAAAGTCGAGCGCGCTGTCTTCGGACAGCTCTTGTTAATGCTATAAGGGTCATTTTTCCAGATCCCGACTCCTATCTACACATCGCTGCTTTTCTACGAAAACCTCGTAACTGCAGCTTAAATCAAGCTGAAGTTACGGTGTTTTCGTAGAAGAGCGACGATATGTTGTAAATATGTGTTTAGGACGAGGAATAACCACAGTTCAAGTCTGAATTAAATTGAATAGTTATTCTTGCAATGTTGACATGTACTATATAGACAGAGAAAGTGAAAACATTTCACAACATTGCTGAAATCTTATTTTAAACATACATGTATGTGCATAGCCATTAGGTGGTCGGTTAAAAAGCTTATATGGGTAGTTTTGGTCATTTTATGATTTCGGAATTGTGTTTCACATTCATACAATTATTGGAGAAGGTGAAAAAGTTATTGGATCAAATCTCATCGCTGGTAAAACTTTTATGTAGCATCAATTTTCGTGAACAATTTAAAAGTCATAAATGAACAGCTTCATCGGCGTAATTACTGTTCCGTAATTTTAATGATACAATGTTATCAACCATTTACCAGACAAGACCTGGTTTTGTCCTTTTCTATAAACAACTTTTTAGAATCATAACATGGAAGCAAAAGAAAAAAATGCATATGATCAGCATATTCTCATTTTACCTTGGTGCTTTATATTGCACACAAATCCAATCATTATTATCATTCATTTTGTTGTCTGTAGCAGCTGTTGAATTGAAGCAGTGTAAATATGGAAATGGTTAAGTTCTTATTCTGACTGTGATATCAGGCACGGCGCAGAACGTAATGCCCCTGATAAAACGCAAGATTAAACCTTCACTATTTTTTAAAGAAGTTTAATTTTGTATGGCTTCTTTGGTTTATTATTGTACCAAGTGACTGTATTTTATTTTCAGACGGCCCCTGTCCATCTGGATGGCTAACAATAAATGAGCAAGACCATTCAAACTGTTATTATATCAGTACGACAACAGCTAATTCTGACGAAGCGCATGCACAATGTAAACAGTTAAGCTACCCGCTGTCATCTTATCTTGTGGCACTTAATACGAAACAGGAAATGGTAAGGGCGCCTTTTTTGTTAGTGAGCTAGCACAGACGGATTTTCAAAAGAAATTCAACATTTTTGCATAATCAAATACATGTATCTAGTATATAACATGCACCGTAGGAGGTTTTTCTGGCAAGCAAAAGGCTCAAACTAGATAATTTTTCATGATTTCTCTCTTATTTCAGAAATTTGGCAAATTCCTATGAAAATGATATCTTCCTCGATGTCTATTTTGCGTGGACATAATTAAAACATGAGCCAAACACATGTTTAATCTTTAGTTATGCTTTGTTCATAGATGTACTAAATTTGAAAAAAGAAGGGAAAACAGTGTCTAGCTAGATTGATATTTTGTTTTATTTTGTATTCAGAACTTCATTATAGACAAGATTCGGCAGCAGACCTCGAATATATCGGAATGGTACACAGGTTTGACTGATGACCAGCATGAAGGGATCTGGACGTATGATACATCCTTCAATCCGGCACCGGCATCTGGCTTTATGTAAGTCTAAATAAAATAATTGAGCCGGGATCTGGAAAAAACGTCCCTTATAGCATTTTTAATAACTGAGTTTCAAGATAAGTTTGTTGTCAAATGGAGTCCAATATGCATCCATGCTGCTCTCTTTAAGTTACTGCAGGTCACGAAGAAGCTATAAGAGAATAACATGGATCCTGATCAGACTGTGCGTATGCACAGGCTGATCTGGATCTATGTTGGGCTCATAAGCCTTAAGGGACGTTTTTCCAGATCCTGGCTCAATTATAAATCAAGGTTTAACAGTGTCACTGTCTAAACCCTCTCTTACAAACGGGTGTACGTGCTCCTGCGAGCGATCTGTGTCTAAAATTAAGGCATAGACATGCGTTGCACGCAAGCACTTCTTTGGTTGAGGTAAACGCAACGCAGAATAGACGCAGCAAATACGTAATTGTCTGGTCAATTATTTACTACGTCAATTATTCGTTGTATTTGCGTCCACCAAAGAAGCACTTTGCACGATGGGTTGTAAGAGTGGTCGTGTGTGCTCCTGGCGTTCTAAAAAGACACAAAATCATCGGGACGTAGCGAAGAATTGACTGGTCAATTCTTTGCTATGTCCATTCTGCGTCGCATTTGTATGTGCGCTGCACGCACGAATAGGCCATAATTTTAGACAGACCGCTCGCAGAAGTAGCCTACGTACGACCGGTTTTAATAGAGGCTTTAGAATTGCATTATTCCTTACAGTGCCAACACATTTTTTTATCTCAATAGTGCGGAAAAAAACGGTAATTGTATAAATTGTTACTTTCATATATTTCATAGATGTATTTTTAAAAGATTCCTTTCTAAACAAACCATTTCTTATGACGTTATCATTTTATGTCTCAGGCACAATACCAATAACACCATACAAGCTTTATTTCGGAAAATGGGCACGGTGGGCTTTTTTTATGAAAATAAACATGTGTGACTCCTCATATCCCGTCATCTTTTTGAAAATATTCCATCCGGGTATTCAATAAATACAAATTAGCCTATATGAGAAACGTGCCAGACCTAGCAGATGTAAGCTAGGTGTAGCATTTCGAACATTAACATTAAGTAAGAAACGCAGCTCGTTCTGACTTTTGAAAATTAGCCTAGAGTGAAAATTTTCGATCCTGGTCAGCCTGCGCAACTTTTTGCACTCTTCCAGGCGCTCCCATTTAGCATGACTGGTTACATATATATTAACACATTGACTCTGTTTGGTATGTTTATAATATAGACCGTGGTCGTCTATGCCAGAGTTTGTGGACGGAGATGAGAATTGTGTGGCCGTTATCTGGGGAGGAAACTACCTTAACTCAAAATGTAACGTACATAGAAACTACATCTGTGAACGACCTGCATATGGATTTAGTAAGTATAGCCCTCTGTAGTCTTCTCATTACGGTAGTCCAACTTTAGCGTGACGGGTTACATATTTATTCTCACATTGACAATATTTAGTATGTTTGTATAGACCATGGTCGTCTATGCTATGCCGGAGTTCGTGAACGGAGATGAGAACTGTGTGGCCGTTATCTGGGGAGGAAACTACCATAACTCGAAATGTAACGTACATAGAAACTACATCTGTGGACGGCCTGCATATGGATTCAGTAAGTGTAGTACTCCCTTACATATTTATCCCACATATCGTCCCTTGACAGCCAGAAGTGGCTATCAGCAGTTAAAATTTAACTGCTGATAGCCACTTCTGGCTGTCAAGGGACGATATACAATGTTTGGTATGTTTGTACAGACCGTGTTCGTCTATGCCAGAGTTCTTGGACGGAGATGAGAACTATGTGGTCGTTATCTGGGGAGGAAACTACCTAAACGCGAATTGTAACGTACATAGAAACTATATCTATGAAAAACCTGCATATGGATTCCGTAAGTTAAGCATACTATCTTTAACAAATCTTAGTTTTAACATTCATAGAAAAACATATTGACTTTGTTTGGTATGTTTGTATAGACCGTGGTCGTCTATGCCGGAGTATGTAGATGGAGAAGAGCACTCTGTGGCCGTTATCTGGGGAGGAAACTACTTCAACTCAAAATGTAACGTACATAGAAACTTCATCTGTGGACGGCCTGCATACGGATTCAGTAAGTTCAACCGTATGTCAAAGAAGTCCTACTATTTATATTCATTGTAGAAAAATTGTGAAAAACATTGAAACAATGGACGGAAATACCTGATAATCAGCATTTTCATCTTTTTGTCTCATCATTTTCTGTGCAGTAAAGTTCGCAAGTTCCAGTAAGTCCATCTGATCGTCGGCTTTAGAATTAAGCAGTTCACAATTTTGCCATTCAACAAATTGTCAAAACGACACATTCTATTCACAGGAATCCCGGCCATGTTTATTTTTAAATTAGGCTGATATTAGACTGTGTTTTATAAATACCATCGCTGATTTCTGTTCATGAGTGGTTCATTTCTTTTTCAGGTACAAATGTTGGTTCAAAGATGTTAATGAGGCGGTTCTCTATATCATCCGTGTTCATCCTTGCTATGTATTTTGTGGCATATGGACTCTGCCTACACTACATATTACATCTTACATACGTACTATTTCCGGCGTATGGATAGTGTGAACAACGTGCACATAAACAACAGAAGATTAGACCCTCTCAGAATGCTACTTTTTTACCATACCATTTTCTGACCGGAAGCAGTTTAGTGATATTAGTAAACACAAAGTAGTATCAGGGTTAATAACTAGTCTAAGATCGCGCATACTATGAAAATGGTTCCGGTAAGAAGTGGTACGATAAAAAACTTTAAAACATGAAAGGGTCTATAGGAAATATGAAAAATATTTATTCTCTAGAGTAGAAATACTATTTCATGTTAGAAAATTTATTCATATAACTCTTTGTGGTAAATCCTTTCTCAATCAAGACCTGGTTTTGACATTGCTTTTATGAAAGGCTTGGAAAGTAAATGCTGATAGCAAATATTTTTTGTATTAAAATGATTTTTCACAAATCAATTCTTTATTTACACCCAATTGTGTTGTCTGCAGAATCTTTCAAATTGGAACCGGTCGAATTTTTGCTCTTTTGGGAAATGATTAAATAATTTCTAAGCATAATAAATGATAGATATGAAGTAAGTTGTGATCATTTTCTTCACCTTCAATGTATTCCATCCATCATTAGATACCACCATCCATCATTAGTATTCGTCCTAGTTTTTGGACTAATGAAATTGAGTATATTTGAAAATTTCGGCATAAACGCACATGTCGGTCAGTTTATGTCACGGATATACATAGCCATGCCCCCGTTTCCTGTGCAGTTATGAAAAAGGATGTTATGTTTGGGAAAATGATGTATTTTTGGGAAAATGATGTAATTCAGTAAGATCCGCTTGATAGTGGCTCCGGTCGGAGGCGTGGTTTGAAGAATTACAGTAGAAGCGTATGTTTTCATTGGTTGACGAACACTAAGTCAGATAGAGTCTGTATAGTAGATTCTACGCGATATAAACGTTCAAAAGCTGCGCCTTTTGAACGTTTATATCGCGTAGAATCTACTATACAGCCTCTTTCTAATACGTAGAATCTACTATACAGCCTCTATCTAATACAACAGTTTGTTCAACGTCGGGTATCATCTCCGGTAACGGAAATTGACGGTGTTTGACGTGCTGAGTAGAAAATGTGTTGGAAAACATAGAAACTTAAGAAGAAACTGCTGATGATAAGCATTTTCAAATTTCGCCTCTGGCTCTTTGGTGCTAATGATGGGTTGTATACGTTAAGGTAAGTTTGGACTCGGGGTTACTTTTTTCCGCCCAATGAATTTTCTTTATTTTTACACATGTTGTAAAGAAACATTTCTTGAACAAAATATAAAAGATTCAGGGTAAGTTTTTTGACTCGTTTTCGTGTTAGAGTTATCTGCCCTTGACTAGTAATGACCATTTTCGCAAAATTACCCTTATGTTTTAAAGGCATATAGCAAGTTTTTCTGAATGGATAATTTCACATGTTATATCAATTTAGAGACTAGACATATGCACAAATGCGATGAAATGATTGAAAGGAATATTTTGAAATTATTTTTTTGGAAAAAAATATGGGAAAAGTTGAAAAATCACATTTTCTTGAGAAACTTTTTTTCAATTTGCCAAAAAATTACCCAATTAATATTTTTTTTTTTTTTTTTTGATATTTTGAAGAAAATACCAAGAGCTATTTTTACCACGCAAATAAAAAAGATATTTGGCTTAATCTTACCCCACCTACCCTATTTTAGCCTAATTATGACAAAAATATCTATATTTTCAAAGAAAATCTAAAATTTTCTGGCATATGTTTACATCTAGAACAATAAAATACTTCATTTGACATGGGTTCGTACTATCACAAAAAAGGAATGTTTCGCTTTAAAAAAATGGTGAAAATTGTAGCATGGGCATTTGGTGCCGCAGAATAAACACAAAGTTTGTAAGTCCAAACTTACCTTAAAGTGTATGAAAATTCAATTTCACTCGCTAAAAAGGCATTAATACGAGACATTTCCTTATGCCCTTTTCAGCCTCTCCTATAAAACGAGGTTAACGTTTCTACACCTAGCTTATTGTTATTTTTCCAACTAAAGTCAATTCCCTTGTGTTAATTGCTCCATGTTCGCGTTTTTGCCCCAGTGTCACCATTTATCTAATTCTTCGTTTTCTCGTGAATCATTTTCACGTATTTTATGCAGTTAAACACATTGATCTGTTTAACCTCATCCCATGGTATTCGACGATAGAGAATATTAAATTATTTTTCTGGATTTTCTACTTAAATGCGGAACATCGTCGAAGGATTATACTCTAGCGGAATACAGTATCATAAATATTATTTATGAAATGGATGTAGAATCTAAGTTTTCATGATTTTATCGGCTTTTATTTATATTTTTGTTCTTTCTCACGAAGAATTACGCACACAAGAACTTGAGCACTATTTTTTTCAATTCCATGGCAGCTAATTCAAGAACGACAAGTTATCTGGTTTTAGAAGATAACTCCAAAACGAGTTTGAGTACTAATTTTCAAACTATAGGATGTGCATCTTTGCAAGCCAAGGAAAAAAATCTACGACGTAACATCGTTTCTGTATTCAAGTCTCTATGAAAACAAACGTATACCTGGGTTCAACCTTGGATAACGAAGATGTAACGGACATATAGATGGACCGACGGACAGACGGATGGACATTCCCGCGTACATGGCATTCGAAAAGTGTTTACTTATGAACATAATCGCAATACAATCGCATCATACTGACAAATAGAAGTAAACAATTTTTACGAAAATTAAACTTCATTTTCTATTCATTTAAATAATATGTATAAAGGGGGAATGCTCCAGTTTTTCGGAACACTCGATCATTACTGTAGAAAAATAAATGTTTCGTACCATATATGTTTCGCTACCATATTTTCAATAATATAACACGTCATTACAAATTATCATTTTCGACGGTAAAAGCGTATGTATTATGCGAAACTGATTTCCTCAAGATGGAAATCGATTATTTAGAGCGAGATAGATGTAAGTGTGTATACAGTTCAGGCCCGTAGGAAGCAATTTCATATTGGAAGCTGAAGCCCCTGTGTCTGAAGGGGGGGGGGGGGGCTAATTTGGATTTTCCCTTAAATTTCAGTGTAAAATAAGTAAAATTTGGCATTTTTGGCCAACTGTAGGGGGCTTAGCCCCACCCCAGTCCCCTGTTCCTACGGGCCTTCAGTTACAACTTACAACTGTTTTGCGTCATTTTATTGATGTGTAGCTGATAAAAATTGTTGTAATTCACTAATAAGTGCGATGATCTATACATTTCCTTTTTGAATTATTACCAGGACATGTTGCTTAATACACTGAGGGAGTTTTGTCAAATTCTATTATGTAGAACTTGAAATATTTCCAAAAATATGCAAATTTTGTCATTAAATACTTCAGCTTCGTCGATCTAGCTGAACACGTGAGCATGCTGTTTTATATATTTACGCGTTTATAATAGCACATATTTGGGGTTTTCTGTTCTTATTAGATGTAAGACGTTACTTTAAATTCGTTTTCGAGTCTAAACGATGATTATACAGCATTGTTTAAGCATTTTGGTGACCTTGGACAGGTGCAAGAAATTGTGCACTTTTTCGCTGTAGGGATATATGATACGAATACCTATTGAATATAAACAAGATTGATGACCATCCATTTTTATTTCATTTTTCAATTGGTAATAACATGTAAATTAAACATACAAAATATGAATAAATTCTATTAGTGGGAAAAATTTAGGAAACTGGAGCATTCCCCCTTAACAGTCTATTGCACTTGCAATATTTCGTGTTTACTGTGTAGCATATCCCACACTACATTTAATAAAAGAACATGTAATACATTTTGTTTCTATTAAGCGTTTTTAATTATGACTAACTAGATCAGCATTCAATTATCCTACACCATTGTAGCGAAAATGTAAATGATCAATGATTACTAATTTGATGAAAATATTCAATTTTACAGATGGGCGTTCCCCATTTACAGGCTGTTAACGCTTTCCCAGATTAAGAGACAAGTGTTTCGAAATATTTTTGTTCTATACCGTACATATTATTATATATTACGGATTTCATTTGACCTGACACTGACCTCTACTGAAAATATGTTTATATTTCGCTTATAGCGCAACATTTTTCAAATAGACTTGTGTCATAGTACAGTGACACAGATATAACATGTACACAAGAAAATATTGCTGAATTGTTAATTCAAAAAAGGCACAGGCGTGTAATTTATGATAATAAAAGTTAAAGCTGCGCCATGTGAAATGAAATATGAAATACTATCCTTATCAGCATCCATATTTTAATTTGTGGTTGCTTTCAAATCGGAACAACCTAAAAGATTTGAATAGAAATGACATGAATACAAAATGTACCTCATACACTGATTCTTTTAACTCATTGGTTTACCCATTAACAAAGGTTCTTAATTGCTCCCTACTATATAATGGCCTTACAAAACATGTGATGAGCATTATTTTCATTTCCCACAATGTTTTCTTTATTAAAAGACCAAAACATATAAAGTTCAATTTACTCGAAATTGCCGTCTGCAACTTCTTTATTTAGACCAGTCTAAACTTTTGCCGTCTGGTAATGAGTAAATCTTGATCCATACAACCTTAACACTACGTAGTGACACAAGAAGTGTTTTTCTGCGCATCTAAGTATTCTTTCTCTCTCACATTATCCGCCTTTAATAGATATACAAACTTTTTTTTATTGTGGAGACCTCGTTAAAGCGAGGAAGATGGTTTTGCATACGAGTTGCGTGTAAATAGTTTTCATTTAAGGATTGCATCCCATCATTAGATACCAAAAACTTAGGGCAAAATCTGTGACAACGGATTCACGAGGGTATCCTCAGCGAGACAGACAAATGGAAACCCATTTTATGTATACATTATTTTCAATTTTAACGGAAAATTCAAGTCTCTGTAGAGTCGAATGGACGGGTAGTCCAATTCAAAATTAAATTGTTATTCAATTGAAAGTGAATTCAACATAAACTACGCTGGATCAACAGAAAAATGGATAACCTGTTGTCTGATATCATTCTCGCCACATTCAAGAGCTTCATTTTTAAAGCTTGACTATGCTAACCTTGTCACTCCGGGCGCTGCTCCTTTGCAACGAGTATGGAGGATTTGATCAAGAAAACGGTTTCGGATTACATTACATTGCAACAATGCTGTAAGATGAAGCGTGTTTTTGTGTTATGTAGCAGACATTTGGTACATCTCTGTATGTGTAATTTTTAATGTACGAATGCTTTTGTTGGTTGGTCTTTTTTGTCGAGGATGGGTGGAGTGATATTGACTAAAAACATATCGGATACATTTAATCTAAAAAAATGATTGTCTTCTGTGTAATATATGCCTTTATAATTATGGTCAGCAATTCCATCATTTTAGTTGTGACAAAGCCGTTCGTGATAGCTGTACACTATAAAGCAGTAGTTACCATGCGAGTAACATGACCTAATCAGAGCTCAGTACAGATAGACGCGGTAATGGGTTTTCAAAATGCAATATTTCATTAAGGGGGAATGCTCCAGTTTCCTAAATTTTTTCCCAATAATAGAATTTAATTATATTTTGTATTTTGAAATTAAATGTTATTACCAATTGGAAAATAAAATAAAAATGTATGGTCAGCGATCTTGTTTGAATTTTATAGGCATTCGTATCATATACCCCTACATCGAAAATATGCACAATTTCTTGCACCTGTCCAATGTCACTAAAATGCTAATAAAAAGCTGTATATTCATCGTTTAGTCCCGAAAACGTATTTACAGGAACGTCTTACATTTAATAAGAACAGAAAACCCAAAATACGAGCATGTGCTACGATAAACGCGTAAATGTATAAAACAACATGCTCACATGTTCGGTTAGATAAAGAAGCTGGAGTGTTTTACGAGGGACGGACGGAAAGTAGTTGGACTTTTCGTGCTGCTGTCTCTCCATTTGCAACTGTATAAGCAAAATATATATTGGTGGAATCTACATCCATTTGCCAATAATGTGATCAGTTTATTTTCAAAGATAGTTGTATTTAATGCAATATTCTGTCCACTTATATGTGATAGGTGTTTCATGTATCATAGATTATTTCTTAGAGGAACAACAAGGGTAACCAATACAAAAGAACATCTTAGTCATTTTAATCGCGAAGGAGAGAAGTTTTTGAACTACATTATCACTGAAAATTAAATGTGAGTTCATAATTACGAACTTGGGATAAAAACTCAGTCAAAGCAGTCATGAAAACGAGCTGGCTCCCCTCCCCTGAAAAGATTTAGCTGTTACCTTCGGTTGGAAGTCATGATTGTTGCTTTTGTGGATTCACGAGGATTGATAGTTACTCATTTCATGTCAAATGGTGAAAACTGTCATTGCCAAGTACAATTCTGAAGTAATTCAGAAAATTCTAAGAATAAATACTGAAGTAAACGCGTCAGGGATTAGCAAAGAAACATGTTCCCTGCTTCGCGATTATGCACGCTCCCATACCATCGCATCTACAGTGGAGATTATCAACTATATTACACATGACTATAGTTGTTTTACCCTTCTAATAGTTCAGACCACATCCCACGTGACTTTTATTTGTGTCTAGAACTGAAAAAATACTTGTTGGGAAGAAATTTTAGACCAGGGCGCCTTTAATACCGGCTGTTACACTGTACCTAATACAGTGGGTCTACGTCATGGTTAATGGTGGGAATAATAAAGCTTCCACGAAGATGGCGAAAATGTATAGACATAGATGGATAATTTGTTCAAACAGTGTAGAAAGAATTTTGTTAAAAAGTTGAATGGTTTTAGAGAACTAGTCAAAAGTCCAACTACTTTCCGACCGTCCCTCGTATGTCAAAATTTGCATATTTTTGGAAATATTTCAAGTTCCACATAATAGAATTTGATAAAACTCCCTCATTGTTTTCAGCAACTTGTCCTGGTAATAATTCAAAAATAAAATGTATAGGTCAGCGCACTTATTAGTGATTTACAGCATTTTTTTATCAGCTACACATGAATAAAATGACGCAAAACAGTGGTAACTGCATAAGCACTTACGACTTTCTTGCTCTAAATAATCGATTTCCACATTGAGGAAATCAGTTTCGCATAGTAAATACACTTTTACCGTCGAAAATTGTAAATTGTAATGATGTGTTATATTATTGAAAATATGGTAGCGAAACATATTGGTACGAAACATTTAATTTACTACAGTAAAGACCGAGTGTTCCGAAAACTGGAGCAATCCCCCTTAAATGTCATCAAACCATATACGTGTATTGTTTGTACTCATTGGAATCGTCGATGAGACGATTCAAATAAGTACTCACAACATGTGGTTTAATTTCAAATTTAGAATTATTTTATCCTCTCTTACATGCTGCTCTGTAACATGCAAGTTACACCATATCTCTGTTCATTGCTCCACCATGAATCACAGTTTTGTGCAAGTACAGAATGTCTGTCTGTGTTGACTGTTTGCACCGACCGGAAGAGTGGGTGATTTGTCACCACTCTAAACCCGTCTGGTAATTATTAATTATGGCTTGCTATTAAACATTTCAATTACAATACAAACAAACATAGCCAAACGATCATTAGCCATGTTGCGAAAATGAAGAAAAACTCTATTCTATTTTTGAATAATGTTTGATTTATGCGTTCCGCCCATCATTATATACAGAACCAAACACTTCGTGCATATTCGATGTTATCCGTGGAAAGGGGTACTGACGAGATTATCCGTATTTCTGTTACCAAGAACACGGTGTATAATCACGTGACCCAGAATTTCCGATAATCTTCAATATCTTTTTTAATACTTGACCAATTTGAATTCGGTTTGAAACAGAGAAGGTGGGAAAATGCCAGGAATAAGCTGGACGTGTTGGATTTTTGAAAAATCAACTAATAAAAAAGTTATTGAAGATAACCCAAAATTTCGGTTTATCTTCAATTACTTTTTTATCAGTTGAATTTTCAAAAATCAACCACGTCCATCTAATGCGTGACGTCTGTCCACATTCTCTGCTTCAAACCGAAATCAAATCGGTACAGTATTTACAAAATTATTGAAGATTTTCTGAAAATATTGCATCACGTGATTATCCACCGTGAAGAAACCCCTGTCCTTTCCTTTCCTTTCGTTATCATGAATAACGCCGAACATGGAGGCGAAATTACATAAGGCGACACAATAATTCGGCTGTAACCCTTTCCCAAACAAGACCTGCTTTTGACGTCCTTAGAAGAAGAGGCCTGAGAAAACATTGAGGCAAAAGAAGAAAGTGCTGATACCAGCACTTTCTCCTTGTGCCTCAATATTTTCTGAGCTGTTTCATACACAAATCCTTTGGCAGCATTTATTTTGACTTCTGCAGCAGCTTCCAATTTTAAACCCCCTAAAATATTAACGTTTGGGAAAGGGTTAAACTACGAGCGGATTATTTGTTAAGGTGGGTTCACATTGAAGAATTTTCTTACGATTCCTTACGAATTGGTCATTCGTAATCACATTGCCGATAAGTTCACGTATTGTTACGATTTGAGCAAGTTTAACGGGCGGTTTACGTATTTCTACGACTAGTTTACGGAATGTTTACGGATTATTTACGAATCAATAGGAGTATTGCCGACTTATTTACGAATGTTTACGAGTCATTTGTTATTATTTTGTTGTTGTTGTTGTAAGAAAGACAACCTCGTTTTTGAAAATCTGACATTCGACAAGACGATATGACTTGCGAACGAAATAAGCTTGGGTTTTACCAACAATTTCTTCAAAACCATTAACCCTTTCCCAAACAAGACCTAGTTTTGACGTCCCATGGTTTGGGAAAATATTGAGAGAAAAGAATAAATTGCTGATAATCAGCAATGCAATTCCTTCTGTTCACTCAGAATTTTCTATTCAATACCATACAAAGTTTACACTTCTTACATCAATAATTGTTTTGTCTGTACATAACTCCTTTCAAATCGAAACAACAAAAAATCTTGCCGTTTGGGAAAGAAAACAATTGCTTCTACCGGAATAACCCTCATACTACCGTATTGGGCCATTTATGACCCCAGGCATAATATTTATGAATGCTTTATTCAAAGTTGTTCTCCGATGCACGTTTACTTTTTTTTACTTTTTCAATTTTATAGTCGTGGATAATAAATCAATTTTTCTTGAACATCGAACAACGTTTGAAGGACTTATCGTCATTTTTTGTGATGGGATAAAAAAAATGACCCCAGTGCATAAACACATTGAAAAAAGGGCTCTTAGTCCCCATTTTATTGCAAATCCAATTGGAAATCGTTTGACGTTTAGCGAAACATTAAATAGTATTTCCTCTATCATAGATTATATTTGTCATCAATTTTGAATCGAATTATAGTATATGAGCAATCATTTCGAAAAAGTGTACTTATTTCATGTGAGATAAATATTTATCATCTTATGCCTCTGCATATTCACAAGGTCTGACCAGGACCCACACTGTTCTCTCGCAGCTTCTCCATCAAACATAACCCTAGTGTGAACCACCCTAGTGTGAACCTACCTTTACAAAGCCTTTTCAGAATAGTCGTCAAATGAACTTACCATGATAAAACATGGATGATTTCGATTGTAAAATGAAAACACACACAATAATTATAGAATATGAGAAAACGCAAGTTAAGGTAGGTTCACACTAACGAATTTTCCTTACGAATCCTTACGATTTGGACATTCGTAGGCCATCCGTGAACATTCGCAAACAATACGCTGGCATCTGTAAATAACTCGTAAGAATAAAATGATTTATTTCTCAATGGCAGCTGCTTGATGATGATATGGAGATTATATCTTATTATTTACAACCAAAAATATAATAGACATAGTAAAGAAATCGTGCATATTCATAGATTTCGTTTTGAGTGGCCCATTCGGAAAGTTCTATCGTATATAACCGCAAGTATTCGTAAACAACTCTTATGCATTCGTAAACAACTCGCAATGAATCGGTGATATTCTTAGTGATTCGTGCTCATACGGGGACATTTTTTGACATGTTGAAATTTTTCTCACGAATGTCCATGGATTAAATGTTCCGTTATTCAATCGTAAATGACTCTTAGTTAATCGCAAATCACCCGTAAGTGATTCACGAATATAATACGGCAAGTTTACGAATATAAACGAGCCGGGATGTTTAAAAAAGAGCAATTATGATATGAGATTCCGAGAATGATACTAAAACAGATCAGGCTCCCCAAAGGGCCTGATGAGGGTTATGTTTGATGGAGAAGCTGCGAGAGGACAGTGTGGGTCCTGGTCAGACCTTGTGAATATGCAAAGGCATAAGATGATAAATACTTATCTTACATGATACTCGTATAAGTACATTTTTTCGAAATCATTGCTCATATACTATACTTCGATTCAAAATTGATGACAAATAATTATAATCTATGATAGAGGAAATACTATTTAATGTTTTGCTAAACGTCAAACGATTTCCAATTGGATTTGCAATAAATTGAGGACTAAGAGCCCTTTTTTCAATGTGTTTATATGCACTGGGGTCATTTTTTTTTATCCCATCACAAAAAAATGACGATAAGTCCTTCAAACGTTGTTCGATGTTCAAGAAAAATTGATTTATTATCAACGAATATAAGATTGAAAAAGTAAAAGAAAAGTAAACGTGCATCGGAGAACAACTTTGAATAAGGTTTTCATAAATATATGTCCGGGGTCATAAATGACCCAATACAGTAGTATGAGGGTTATTCCGGTAGAAGCAATTAAGTTTTCTTTCCCAAACGGCAAGATTTTTTGTTGTTTCGATTTGAAAGGAGTTACAGACAAAACAATTATTGATGTAAGAAGTGTAAACTTTGTATGGTATTGAATAGAAAATTCTGAGTGAACAGAAAGAATTGCATTGCTGATTATCAGCAATTTATTCTTTTCTCTCAATATTTTCCCAAACCATGGGACGTCAAAACTAGGTCTTGTTTGGGAAAGGGTTAATGGTTTTGAAGAAATTGTTGGTAAAACCCAAGCTTATTTCGTTCGCAAGTCATATCGTCTTGTCGAATGTCAGATTTTCAAAAACGAGGTTGTCTTTCTCACAACAACAACAACAAAATAATAACAAAGGACTCGCAAACATTCGTAACTAAGTCGGCAATACTCCTATTGATTCGTAAATAATCCGTAAACAGTCCGTAAACTTGTCGTAGAAATACGTAAACCGTCCGTTAAATTCGCTCAAATCGTAACAATACGTGAACTTATCGGCAATGTAATTACGAATGTCCAATTCGTAAGGAATCGTAAGAAAATTCGTCAATGTGAACCCACCTTTAAGATTAATTCGTTAACTTTCCCCCCACCCTCTCGGCCCGAAGAGCAGCTTGAACAGAATTCGTCGGTGAGAGGTCAAAACCTCGTAAGTACAGCTTGAAAAAGCTGGAGTTACTAGGTTTTGACCTCCCAATGACGAGATTTGTGAACATCGTAGCTTGTCACGTGTATAAGATACAGCTATATAAATTGAAGAATACGTTATTACAACCATCACTGGTGGTGAACTAAAACAATTTTCGCTACAACAAGGTATAGATATTTTGCGTTTAAATGTGAGTTTATAGATTTTTTTCTAATGACATTGAACTTGTTCTAAAAACAGACCGGGTTTACAGTTTTGTATTGACAAGCTGTTGGTGTTGTTATAAAATCTCGTAACTACGGCTTTATCGAAGCCGTAGTTACGATATTTTATAAGAACACTGACGGAATACATTGATCGTGAAAAAAGGTCCCTCGCTTTGGCCGAGTTCACCACCAGTGACCATGTGTTTTTCAAATGTACATGAGATGAAACAGACTGGACTCGTCTTAAATATTTCAATCATATAACTGGCACAAAATGCATCCCAAAACTAAAGTATTCCTACTTGAACAAGTTCTAAACAAAGCATTCAAGAATTTCCAAAAAAACGAGAGAAATAACGGCTCTATACTTTTGCTTTCTAGTACAATTGCCCCAAAAAGTTTATGACGTCACCATTATTGGTATTATGACGTTAAGATTGGTGTGTTGTTTTCGTTGAACATATAATAGAGACTCGCCGTGCCATGTTAGAATAAAAAAAAATATTCTTTAATGCTTTTCGGTGGATTATAGGGAAAAAACGGTAGATTATCATTTTGATAAACTCACTGCCTATCAAGTGAAATTATCAAAAATTTGTGCCCGCTTTCGTTCATTTCTACCTATCTGACGTTACATAAGCCGGGCCAAATAAGTGACGTCATCATAAGCATTGCATAGCAGTCACGTACAGCTCATTCATGAATTGTCCACTGTAGTAGTTGACGTCGGTGTCGTCTCATGAACACTAGAGGCGCGCTCTGTAGATCTGACTTTTTTTAAGATTTCTTAAGATCTATTGGATAAAGCATTTCTAAGAACCGTATTCTGACCGAGATGTTCCAAATGCTTCAAATTTCAAACAAATGACGTCATGATGATGTCATTTTAATGAAGTATGGAACATTACCATGATACCATGGAGCATTCGGAACAACATGGTCAGTTCTCTCTTATATTGATTCTACAGAGTTTACCGAGGGATCCGCATGAAGTATAGAGTAATGGCGCCTCCCATTGAGCGGCTTAAAATATTGCATAAAAGAACGCTTTATCTTAAAACATCTTTAAGAAAAAATCTCGAGATATCTTAAGAAATCTCGCTCTAAAGAACGCAACTCTACTGGACAGACATGTTATCTACCACAAATATTCATTTCTTGTTGGCACATGTAACTGTGATAATTTCTCCATTCTCAGCATTCAATCGTATCAAATAATCAATCATTTGTATTCTCTATCCTATCGTGTTTTATTTTTTGTGTGGTGGGAGGGGGCAAGTGATGGAACAAATAATTAATACTTACTGACTTACTTGTTACTTGTGTGTCGAGACCTCTTATAGGCTGTTGACTCTCTGGTCCTTTTTTTATGGTTCTGTCCTCTTGATGTACCCGCCTCCGGTCCATAACAGTCGGGTGAGAACTTAACCGGGTTCGTTTTCCAATACGTATTAAATGCGCTTTTAAAACTATTTACACTTGTAGTATAAATTTACAACATCCTCAGGCAATCTGTTCCACGAGTTGACAACTCTTTGCGTGAAGTTAAACTTCCCTATGTTTGTTTTAGAGAAGCGTTTGTGTATTTTATGTTTGTGACCTCTGGTGTTTTGATGAGCATGTAAAGTTGGAAACAATTTGTGCTTATGGGTTTTATCTATTCTTTTCATTATTTTGTATACTTGGATTAGATCCGATCTCTCCCTTCTATATTGTAAAGTTGGTAATCCAAGATTTCTCAGGCGACTGCTATAGCTTAGATCTTTAAGGTATGGTAAGATTTTAGTTGCTCTTCTTTGAACGTTCTCTAATTTCGCTCGTTCCTTTTTGTAGCAAGTTGATCAAACATTTGAGCCATATTCCAGGTGTGGTCGAATCAGGCTTTTGTACAAAATCAGAAACATATTTTTGTCTATGTAACTGAATGTTCTCTTTACAAGTCCTAACATCCTGTTTGCAGTTTTAACCTTTGTATCAATATGTAGGCTGAATGTCAACTTGTTATCAATGTGGATCCCGAGGTCTTTTTCTGCTGTGTCTTCATTTATATTACAACCTGACAACCTGTACTGTGTATCTTGACTCTTCCCCAACTTTAAATGTTTACATTTATCTTCATTGATTTTTATAGACCACTTATTGGACCAGTTTTCCAGATTGTTTAAGTCGTCCTGCTATTTCTGGGAAAATATAATGTTTAAATTCTTTTGATGTAATAGACTACAAAACATTGAAATGTGCATATGCCAAATATTTAATATAAAATTACATATGCCCATAATTAAAATGCTTTAAATCTAAAACCGTTGAAATTCGAAAAACAAAAGAAAAAAATCACGATTTATTCTCTTTAGAGTTTAATCTCGTTTAATTGTTCCCGCGTGCCTTTCTCTCCTAGTTTGGAATGCCTCTACGGATCGATAGTACATAAATAGTCCCTAATGATTTAATTAGCTTGATATGTATTTATCATTCGGAAGAAACACACCTTTTTTGTCAGGAGCGAATCAAAGACAAATAGGCAAAGTATTCCCCTGCAGAACAATTAAGCGATACGGTACGAAAGTTGATTTTTGGTTTTAAAGACGAAATGCTTTTGGCATTCCATTTTCTCATTGATATTTATACTTATACTCAGAATGAGCATATTTTCTTAAAAACTTCTGAAAATTTCAATTTGAAGTATAGCGCCATTTACGAGAAACCTGTGTATTCTTAAAATTGAATTGATTGTGGTAAACTACAGTTCGTTCATGTGTTTATGGAATTTTTCATATTCGTCTCAAATTTGAAATGCAACATTTTCAAAAAAACTTATTTCATTTAAACCCATAAAAATAGCCATTCTTGACGTGATTTAAAGGCTACCAAGCTAGGCAGTTGATTTCATCGTATATTGGAAGAAAATCATTAAATTAACGTGTTTTTTATACATATATAAAAATACTGTTTAAAACATATTTTTCCCATATCTATCTATATATATATATATATAGGGTAGAAATGCGTACAGGACTAACTATGACAAACACTAACTCCATGACCATAGAATACGGCAACATCGTCTAGCAAATGGCATCCGATGCAGAATAACAGAGGAAATCCTTGTCCCCAAAAAAGACAATTCATTTCTCTATTATATACTGCACCAAATAACCACTTACATTTCTAATGATCAGGATACAACACTCACATATTGTACCTACAACGGATAGAAGCCATTACGGTCTATATCTCTATTCGTTTGTGATACATTCACCCATTTATGCGTTCTGAGAAAGCCGCTAGATCTACAAGATACGGAATTGCGTGATTTATAATTAAAGGGAGATAATGAGCAATTAATAGCAGACTTTCTATTTATAGGATACCGTTTAAGTATGCAGGTCCTGTTAGGGTGTAAATAGTATATAGGGTAGAAATGCGTACAGGACTAACTATGACAAACACTAACTCCATGACCATAGAATACGGCAACATCGCCTAGCAAATGGCATCCGATGCAGAATAACAGAGGAAATCCTTGTCCCCAAAAAAAGACAATTCATTTCTCTATTATATACTGCACCAAATAACCACTTACATTTCTAATGATCAGGATACAACACTCACATATTGTACCTACAACGGATAGAAGCCATTACGGTCTATATCTCTATTCGTTTGTGATACATTCACCCATTTATGCGTTCTGAGAAAGCCGCTAGATCTACAAGATACGGAATTGCGTGATTTATAATTAAAGGGAGATAATGAGCAATTAATAGCAGACTTTCTATTTATAGGATACCGTTTAAGTATGCAGGTCCTGTTAGGGTGTAAATAGTATATAGGGTAGTATATATATATAGTATATAGTATATATATAAAAGATCCGCCAAACTCGGTTGATTTAAAAGTTTTTTTTTCTTTTTTTTTTTCTTTCTTTCTTTACGCCGTTAATACTGATTTTCTAGTAAATAAAGATCAGCAATTTCCGTAAAATCGCCACGGAGTGACGTCTTACAATGGCTTGACTCCGCCCCAATCTAGAGCATGAGGTTTCTGATAAAGAAATAGTGGGCAACTTTTCTGTCATAAAGCGAAGTCTCAGTTTTTATCCATTTCTCGATCGTCAGAGTAATACAGACAAACTTAAACCGTTCTTTGGCACATTCCTTCGCTCACTAACCACATATTCTTTTACTGTTTTTACCATTTTTACTAACATTTACTAAGGATGAATTCCGTGTTTTGAATATCGATTGGGGAAGTCGCTTTATGACAGAAAAGTCGGACATTTAACTTTGTCAGAAATATCAGGCTCTCCGGGAAATGACCCCGTTTTTCCCGCCATGACGTCATTATTTGGCCAGTATGACGTCATAACTTCAAATCGGAGGTTTAGCGCTTTTCTGCGGTAAAGATCGGAAAAAAACAGAATATCTAATTTAATGACGAAATAAAAACACTTCTTATGTTTGAAAATTGTTGATATTTGGTTATTAGAAATGTGGGGTTTTTTTCGACACAAGAGTTTAATTTTGCCAATCAGCGGACACTATAAAGTAATACTATACACTTAAAAACGAAATGGGAATACAATGTGTCTTGAAAGATTGGTCCGCCGAATTGCTAAAAGTTTCTACTGCGTTTAGCTTCAAATGGCATTATTAAGAAAAAAAAACGAACAAAAACTTTTGCGATGGCTTTATCTCTTTCTTGTCAGTATAGCATATCATTTTTGCGATCATTCTTCGGATGTTCTAGTTTAAATACAGTATTTTTGTACGTTAAATGTTTAGATCGTAAGATAATTAAATTATGATAAAAACCCGATTATGTTAACTGCTCTTTTCCAATTCGGTGTTAATCCCGCAGACAAGTGGAAGGCGTTCTGACACCCACCGAGGGTTGGTTCAGTCTCGTATTTATCGGCCAGGGCTACAGATTAGATGGAATGAATGCTTTTCAGAATGAAATGTTTTGTTTATTGTTCATTAAACTCTATGTTTTAAATACCCATTAGAATCGCCTCGTTAAGACGATTCAAATGAGTACCCAGAACATATGGTTTGGATTTGAAATAACAATTTTGGATGTCTTCACTATCTCATATCAGTTACATTGATCGGCTATAAATTGCTTGAACTACAGAACTCGTTCACTCTGTCAACAGAAACGTTTTAAAAGAACTTGTCTGTCATAATTCGAGTTGAAATAGTTGACAAAAACAAATTTCGATTACAAGAAAAATAAAATTAAAAATAAACAACAAACTTCTTTTTATACTTTGTAAGCTTTTATTTTTTACACTAATAAAAGAATGCCTCCGTGTTATACAGTGTCATTAGGGGACGTTAGATCAGGGATATTATTTATGACTATATTGACAGTTGTTTGTATGTCGACTATAGACGCGTGCTTCATACGGAACTGTCCACCAGGAGGAAAGAGGAGTATGCCGATTGTACCAGCTGGGGGATCTCTGCCGGTAAGAGTATTTTCTCCTTTTGTCTCAGTGTTTCACTATCTTCTGTATAGGACGTTAATCTATACCAGCAAGGGGATCACTGTCGGTAAGAGCATTTTCATACCATTACCAGACGGCATACTTGTAGGGATGTTCAATTTGAAAGCTGCAGACAACAAAATAGATTGTAACAAGTTAAACTTTGTAATTGATAGAGCACTGAAAACATTGATGCAAAAGAAGAAAATGCTGATTTTCAGCATTTTCTTCTTTTGTCTTTTTTTCCAAATGCTACCCTAAAGCCGCGTTCCCATTGCCGACCAAATCAACTCGATCAACTCGACCGCCTAAATTCCCTGACCAAACCCGATTAGACTCGATCAAATGTATTTACACGACTTCTTCTTTATTCCTTGTCGATAAATTCTCGATCATTTTGCTCGTCCAGATCACTCTTGCCGACTAAGCTCGATCAGTACTCGATCGCTTGATCGAGCTTGATCGAGTTTATTTGGTCGGCAACGGGAACGCGCCTTAAGGGACGCCAAAACCATGTCTTGTTAGTGATAGTGTTAATAACACACACTCGCAAACAAAAACATTTCATGTTGGTCATGGTGGGGAATCAAGTGACACAACACAATTAAGTTTCAAAAAAATCTTCTAAAATTCTGTTGCTAATTCTCGGACGATTTTAATTTTGTTTGAAGAAGAAAAGGTGTAAAAATTTCAGGGATTTGTTTGGTACGATGGATCTTTTAGACAGCCCCTGAAAGTTATTGAAAAGCATACAGAATTTGGTTTGATCATCCTTTTATTTTCACCACGCTCTGTTTCAAAAATCCACCACTTCCAGAAAATCCCTGGTGTTCTTCTGTCTTCTCTGCTTTAACGTATATAACCCATCATTAGCACCAAAGAGTCAGAGGCAAAATTTGAAAAGTGCCAGTAATTCATAAATTGTGAACATTACATTTCCACACTTAATACAAACATAACGTCTTATTCAAGCTGTAGTTACGAAATTTTGACTCCCCACTAACGATAAGCAATTTAAACGGTTTAGATTTTTGAATTAATGCACACTTACGGAAAAATTCAACAAAAATGTTAAAAATTACACCCCTTGCATATGAATATAGAGTAAAAAATATTTGTAAATTATTTTCTTCTTGAAGCATAATCTTGAAATCCGGCGCGGTGAATCAACTTATTTGAAGAGTATTTACAAGAGTGTAATTTGATGCATTTCGTATGGCTAGAAAGTGGTGTTTTTAATTATGGGTTGTATACCTTAAAAATCCTTTCAAAACCGTCATTTAAGTTTTTCTGCAATTGTCGTTGTTGTTGTATCCCGTGACCCCCACCCCAAGAGCTGAGAAAGGTAGGGAGACCGGGGCAAGATGATACACGGGGCAAGATGATACAGCGCAATTTTAAGCAATATGACGCCATGTATGACGCCATATATATTCTATGTTGCAGCGTCTTTTTGTCATCTATATTTGGCAAAAATATCTCAGGAGTACAACAACACATATGTATACAGAAATAATACAGAAATATCTTTTTTCGGGGTATTTTAGTAATTTATTTCATTTTTACTCATTTCCTTCTGTAACGTTAGAATAGGAGAATATTTTTTTGAAATCTTTTCAAGGTTAGAACATGTCATTTCAACATTTATTTACCATTCTTATTTTCATCTAAATAGTGTTTGTTTTCTAATGATACTAGTTGAAAGGTAACGAGGTGTCACGGGGCAAGATGATACAGCGTAGTCGGGGCAAGATGATACAGACTGCCATCTTGTCCTGGTGACTGCCATGTTTTGCAAAAGATGCATTCAACCCATAAATACAGTACCCTAGAACTTATGAATGTCATAATTATATTTGCTTCAGAGAGGTTCTGTTGGTAATTCTGATGTATACATCATATTTGTCAAAATTTTGAATTCAAGGATCATTCATATTTAGAATTCTTTAAGAGTGGCCTTATATGTATGATATTAAAAGGAATTTAATTCAACCAATCGTTTCAAGAGAGTAAAAATCTACTAGGCTATATTCTATCAATTTACTTTAATAGTGGAATGCATTATACGTGCGCTCTTTTCTTTATTACTTTTGTTTATTATGTTTGTACTTTTTTTCTTAAAAACATTTTTCCTATCCATAGATAGATATTTTGACTATGAAATCATTTTATATCCTTGCAAACGTTAGTTGATTCAGAAAGAAAGAGACCGTTCTAATGAAAACGTAATCCATTTAGCATCTTTCCTAGTATTTGCTGACTTGATTATTTTGAATTTAAAACATTTTAGACCATTTCTTTATAAAAACACGAAAATAAAAAATTAAACCGTTCCAGGGCGCCATACGACATGGCCACTTTTTTATTCCCACATCTTCTTTAAAATAGATTAGTTTCTTTATTGTTTTGACCTGAAATATGACCCTTTATAAATTCTGAACAACCTCGTAGTATTTTTCTCATGGATTTTTTGTCACGTCTCTCTGGGCACGACTTTAGTACAATTTTTACTTTGTTGTTCAATTATTTTCTATGCTTTAAAACTGGAAGGCCATACTCCGCTACATACATCGCTTCTTTTCATAGAATCGGGGTATTCGGAGAAAAGCTACAATATACATGTACATGTCTACAGTATATGTCAACGGTTAGCTAACCATTTGAGAACCTATGAGACGTTTTACGAAACGAATGGGCTACATGATTGTGAACATCAGACAACGCACCACTTATTGCTATGCAATAGCAATGAATTTTGTGCCAAGAATAGAGCAGGTTTACTGTTATGTTTTGATAAACCGTCGGTGTTGTTATGATATCTCGTAACTACGGGATTTTCTAACAATACCAACGAAATACTATTGTTTGTCCGAAACTACGTCACGGTTAACTGGATGAAAACGTTCCCTATTGTCCGGTATTGTACGATTAGTCAAACTGTCTCTAAATGGCTTATCGGCCAGTACCGTATGAATAGCTATTGCTTTTCAAGTTTGAAATAATTGTTTCTGAAGTTTAACATACCAATAAGCGAATGGTCTTTCCATTTGTTGCTTTTTGAACTACATTTTTTTGTGTGTAATCTGTTATGTTTCTTAATACCAACCAATAAGTAAGAAAAGAAATCCCAATCTTTAAAATAGATGGATAAATGTTTTGACTAAAATCGTCAAGAGCTTAAAGGGACCCATTCTGGGTTTTCGGACATACAAACCGGTAACAATATTCAAGAAATATCGTATGGAATGCTGAACCTGCATAGCTAGATTATTTCTGTCCAAGGAAATTTCAAATGAAGTTCATTTGATCATTTTAAATCATGCATGTACATACATATGATTAACTTTACATTTCTGGGAAACTTGGCCTGGACATAATAGTGAAAATAATAGTGAAAATATTTGTACCAGTGCAAAAATTCCTTTCTTTTTGGCCATATATAATGCAATGCATCGCAACTGCAAACTCTGACTGTTCTCATGTTGCTCTTGTCCCTGAAAAACCTAGCATGTGCCCCGTTAATGTATAAATCTAAACTGTGTCATTCATTGGAAATTTGCATAAGCACGGTGGGGATTGTGAATGATGGGATGGATAACGAATACGGACAAATTTGCCTCGCTTCAGGTAACAAATTGTGCAATAATTTTCTTGTTTCTGCGTCAATTTTCAAGCGGTTTGTTGCATGTACCCCGCATTACTGAGCTATTTCCTCAGATATATGACTTCTTTGTATAATCTTTGTACTTTGTCCAAAAATTGATCCCAACCGATCAGAAAAACGACAAAAAATCCAGGTCAATTTTCTAGTCGGTTGGGATCGATTTTTGAGAAAAGTATAAGGAGTTTCCCGGTAAGTAAAACATCTGAGAAAAGGGCTCAGTAAGACGGAGTACATGCAACAATCTGCATGAAAATTGACACTAAAATAAGAAAGTTATTGCACAAATGCTTACCTGAAGCGTCGCTTTCTGGACGGTTGGGACAATATTTTGGAAAAAGTACCATGAGTTACCTAATATGTCATACATCCGATGAAAGAGCTCGGTAAAGCGGGGTACATGCAACAAACCTTTTGATAAATGAGGCACCGATAAGGAAGTTATTGCAAAAAATCTTACCAGAATCGAGATTATTTTGTCCGTATTCGTTATCCATCCCATCATGCACAATCCCCACCGTAATAAGGTATCTAGGTAGAATCTTCACATGCCTATTACTTATTTTGTTTCCATTTTCCGTCCCATTTCTTTTTAATTTCATTTTGCTTTACATACCTATATGTTGTATTTACCAAACGATGTTACACAATGTGCAATTCCATCGGGATCATTTCGAGACAGCCTTTCAAAATGCCTGATTTCTCGAAGGGAATCTCTAAGCCCTTTCCCAAACAAGACCTGGTTTTAGCGTACCCATTAGAAAAGATTTCGGAAACATTGAGATAAAAGAATAAAATGCCGATGATCAGCTTATTCTCTTTTTCCTCAATATTTTCTGTATCTTATTATAAATAAATCTTCTTATCCTAGTATACTTATATTTGTCCTCTGTCACATATTTCAAATCAGATTTTATCGTTTGAGAAACGATTAAAATTGAAACATCGGCGTTTTTCAATTTAAATTGAATTGCCGCGTTTCTTTCACGGACAACTTCAATGAAGCGATTCTTTTGCCATTTTAACAAAGTGACTTATATCATCCTTTTTTCTTTGTAATGTTGCAAAAAAACCTGATGATTTCCCTAGACAACATTCACGTAAAACTCGCATAAGAAAATAAAAAATTGTAACTTATATTGTAAAACAAACATTCGGAGCTTTATAGAAACGGGTCCCTTGGTCCTGTTTAATTATGCCGGTATATGGTCCACACTTTTTATCGTAATTGTGTCAGAAGTTGAGGCCAATTTCCAAGGATCGTGGATACTGTCTCCACTTCCTCGGCTAGGTGACAATAAAGCAATTTCTTCATTTCCCAAAACGTTTTTTATCCGCAAGACATTAGCTGTAAATTTTCAATGGCTTGAAATTGTCGTCTGCAACATCTTTCATTTTGGACAAATCTAAAAGTTTTGCCGTCTGGTAAAGGGTTAAACTATGGAATTTAGATAGTTAATCATCTTGAGTAAATAGATAATCTGATGAATGAATTATAAGCGTTATACTCATTATTACTGATAAGTCCCTTTCAATTGTATCTCTATCCCATTACCAAACGACAAAATTTTAGGGCCATCCAAATTGAATGATCTGCAGACGACAATTGCAAGTGAATGGAATTTTTAATTTTTAGGTCTTTTTGGATGGAAAACATTGTGGGAAATGAAGAAATTGCTTGTCACAAGCAATAAATTCATTTTCCACAATGTTTTCCATTGCCATTATTTTGTAGGGAGTCAGAAAGAGTCATTGTGTGGTAATGGGCTATAGTAGAATACTTAATCTGTTATCTCTCCCATTGGTCCCTACTCCCTAGTAAAATATAGAAAGGTCTGGTAAATGTTTGAAGTGTTCTGGTCCCACTATTTTGCAGAAGAATTCATTCTGTAAAAAGATATAAAGAAAAGAAGTTTTCGCGATTTTTATTTTCTTCGCGTTATTTTTCTGATTTTAACCGTCTTTAATGATATATAAAGTGGACGAGTGATTGATTGTTTGAATATCTCTCTGTCTTACACAATACTGATGGCTACACAAATAGACCGACTTCCGCTACACTGTTTATTATGCCATTATCAGTGGTGTTGTCGTATCAAATTATCCCAGGCTCTTCTACACACATGATGGGTCGGTCTATTGTCCTCTACAGCATTCAGGGACCATATTCGCTAATGATTCTAGATTAAAAAAAAAGGTGTCTTATTCTAAATTATACTACAAGCCATCTGATTGGGCAATACATATTATATGTCTCGGCTGATTAGATTGATTGCAGTGTGATTTTACAGTCAAACGTGGATAAAGACCGGTTAGTGAATCATGTCATACGGTTCTTATGTCCAACAATCCTGATTGGCCAGGCCATAATTTCTCACACAGTTACTGCTTTTGTACAGCGATGTAGTAAGAACCCATCACAAATGGCAATCCTTAGGTGCGTTTAGATTAGAGCGAGATTTCTTGAGATACCTTGAGATTTCTTAAGCTATTTTAGGATAAAGCGTTCTTTAGAGCAAGATTTTTAAGACGCTCAATGGGAGGCGCCATTACCCTATACTTCGTGCGGAACCCCTTTGTCAACTCTGTACAAACAATATAAAAGAGATTTGACCGAGTTGTTCCGAACAATCCATAATTCATAAACCGCGATGTTCCGAATGCTCCATACTTTATACAAATGACGTCATGATGACGTCATTTGTAAAAATATGGAGCATTCGGAATAGATCGGTCAAAGTCTCGGTCTTAAAAACGCTTTATCAAAAACACCTCAAGAAATTATAAAAAATCTCGCTCTAAAGAACGCGCCTCTTGTCTTACAAGTGTGTAGAATATCATTTGAAATGACGTTATTTATAGATTGACGGTACCAAACAGTGCCATGAAGATTCTAACATGACACGCTGGATAAGTCGTATTTTCACAGTGCACAGCATGTTAGTGGCAGAACATGTGGTGTCAAAATGTACTAATGGCGTCATAGGCCGACGACATTCCTTTGAAGTACACTAAACCCAATTTCGCCATTTATGTTGCTTTGAGGAGCATTGTCAGCGCTGTTAAAAAGACAGCCAGTGCTATATGCTGAAATATTGAAAAAAATAATGGTACCTGTAATTCGTTTTTTCTTCTTTTCTCTCAGTTCTTTCGTTGCCAAAGACGTCAAAGCCAATCCATATGCTTTGTGAAAAGAAAAGAAAATTCGTTTTGCATTTCATGTGCTCCTAAGATACATTGGATTGCGGTATTGATCTTGAAAATGTTGTTCAACATTTATGTAACAGAAAAATTAAAAGTGTGAAAAACGTTATTCTTGTGAGGACTTTGTGGCCGTTTTCGGTAGAAACCAAACAGACCAGAGTTTTGAGATTTCAGAGTACTTTAGAATCAAGTTTTAAGTACGGATTTGATACATCTATATACTGTTTTCTTATCAATATAGATTTTCGCAGTTTCTTAAAGGGCGACGGTAACAGATGGTCTAATTGCAAAAAATGATTTTTTTTTTTTTTAAAAAAATATGCAAAACTTTTGTGTTGACCACCTCGGGATGGTTAATAATATGCGATTCAGACAGAGAATGAGCCGAAATTACAAAACAGATAGCTGAATTTAGGGAGAATCCAAACCTAAATTCAGCCCCGTCTCAGATGGGGTTAGAATTATTTTTAAATTGTTGCGCATGCGCATACAGCGCGGACCATGATTCAAACGAGATTCATACTTGAATTTCAATATGACTTCATCATGTATGTTGTAACGTCATTTAAGAAAGTCGCATGTCCTACTGTTTTGACCTACTTTCGACATCGCTTCATGAATTTGGTATCAAATTGCGAAAAAAAATGAGTCGTTGCTTCAATAGTTTGTCGTAATAATTTAATCAGGTCATATAAAGCTTAAAAAGTGAACATTTCGTTTGTATTTGACAATTTTTGGGTCCAAATCTGGGAAATAGTGAATATTTTATTTTCCCATCATTGCAGAGGATATTTCTATTTCAATGTCAATTGTTCTACTTTAAATAACCTATCATTATCCGATTTTAAAGTGCATTTTGAAAATCTGGATCGAGCGTATTTCTGGCAATGCGCTAAACAGCAGAAAACTTTATTTACAGTCAATGTCAGCTTTTAACAGATAATGCACGGTTTTCTCGTGGATTGTCTCATTTATATTCACACGGAGTTTCTTCTGTAAAACCAGAAGTCAAAATTCCCAAAACGCCTTTGTTTCTTGCATGAACGTAGAAACAATATACAACAGTTTACCATTATCTTAAAATGGTGTGAGAGAAAATCCTTTGTTGTGTGTGACTTTTAAAGTCTTTATAAAACCTGACATTTCAATTAAAAACCCAAGTCTTTATCCAGTAAATCTTTAACCCTTAAACAAACAAGGGCTGTTTTTTTGGCGTCCCTGGTAGAGAAAGTTAGAGGAAATATTGAGGCGAAGGGAGAAAATGCTGGTGACCTTTCAAACGATACTAGCCCAATATCGTGTCGTCGAGCATTGTCACTGGATATTACATTGTATTACTAGGTTCAATTTACATGGCACGGACCTTTATGCAAGACATGTTATAATAAATATGCAAGAATTAAGACACGTCTGAACTATTTTAGTAAAGAGATAAATCGTGTAAAAGTTATAGCTATAAATAAAGGTTGTACAAAATGTAGAAACAAACAGAAAAAAGAAGGCATTTTAAGGTATGCAACCCATTATTAGCACTGAAGAGCCAGAGGCGAAATTTGAAAAGTGCCGTTAATAGACTCCTTTAAATTATCGTTTTAGTCCGTACCCGCAGAACACTTCCGGTGGCAAACAATGGGTTTATGGGAAATTAACATTGTATACACGGAGAAACGGTTTGAGAATTGTTACTAAAAATAGTAACAAAGGGACATTATCAAAACGAGCCCCCCCCCTTTTTTTCTTTTAATAGCCGGTAAGATGGTTATTTTATTGGATTTACAGTCAACCGTACCCCGTGCGTTTAAAATATTCTCATTTTGCATCTTAGGACGACTTTAGGTGGCTGTTGTGTGTGTGTGTGTGTGGGGGAGGGGGGGTCTTAGGGGAAACTTGTCTATTCCTAAACTGTGTTACATTTCCATTCCAAATACAAACATAAGCATTTTGTACGGTTTAGAATTTTGAATTAATGCATACTTTTGGAAATATTTGACAAAAATGTTCAAAATTACCTCCCTTGCATATGAATATAGAGTAAAATAATATTTGTCAATTATTTTCTTCTTGAAGCATAATCTTGAAATGCCGCACGGTGAATCAACCTATGTCAAATGCATTTACAAGTGTGTATAATTTGATGAATTTCGTATTGTTAGAAAGTGGTGTTTTTAATGATGGGCTGTATACCTTAAGTGAGAAAAAGCGTCGGTATTGAACTGACATCAAAATTATACACTTGATTTGAAAATATCGCCTCACTCACTGGTGGTGAACTCGGCCAAAGCGAGGAACGTTTTTTCACGATCAATTTATTCAGTCGGTGTTGTTATAAAATATCGTAACTACGGCTTTATCGAAGCCGTGGTTACGAGATTTTATAACAACACCGACAGTTTGTCAATACAAAACGGTAAACCCGGTCTGTTTTTAGAACAAGTTCACAGTCATTAGAAGAAAAAAAATTAAAATCTCACATTTAAACGCAAAATATCTTTACCTTGTTGTAGCGAAAATTGTTTTAGTCCACCACCAGTGTCACTTCAATATCAGTAGGCCTACAACATTGATACGGCGGGGAACTACGTGACACAGCAACAGCAACAACAATTGACCAAACGCCAATCGACAGATCGCTCCGCCCAACATAGAATTTAAGTAAAACAATGGGGATGTGATAGGGAACGTTTTTATCCAGATAATCGTGACGTAAATTCGAACAAACAAAATAGTATTTCGTAGGTGTTGTTATAAAATCTCGTAACTACGGCTTGATTCAAGCCGTAGTTACGAGATTTTATACCAACACCGACGGTTTATCAAAACATAACGGTAAACCTAGTCTATCATTATCACAAAATTCTTTGCCATTGGCATGTCGATTGTTTTGATTGTCAGTCGATAAATCCACTGGTGGTGAACTCGGACAAAGCGAGGAACATTTTTCATGAACACAAGGTACAGATACTTCATTGCACATACGGATTTTTGTAAACAATACACGTGGCATTTTGTTTTACTTCTTTTTCCGTCTTTTTTTAAAGGATGCACTCAAATGGAAGTTACTAAGGTATGTAGATATGATTTATAATACGCACGAAAATATCAGTTTTATCGATCATTATTTTCAAATGGTATAAACGGATTGCAAGTGCACAAAGCGCATATTGAGATCATGTGGGTTGATCTTAATCGCCCGAACGAAATGGTACGATATCACTGTTTATGTTTATCTATTTGCATTGCAAGTATACAAAAAAGACATATAAATGTACAAATAAAGGCTGTAAATGGCAGTTTTCGGTGTCATGTCATTGAAAATCATTGTGCGGTTTCTTCGTGACAACGTTACAGCATGTTTGCGATGTTATCTTTTCCAGCTACGGTGTTTTATGAGCACATGTTTGATAAATTAATCGATTGCACTGGACTTAACGGCACATTTAAACATTTATTCGGTAATATCGCACTGATTTGAGCATCTAACCATAGATTTCCGGCTTCAAATTCGAGCACCAGGCACTTGTTTCAATATATTATATCAATATGTACTGCCTAACTCCCCTTTCAGATATATTACTGACAGGTGATGACAATTAGATGACATCATCATCATCATCATCATCATCATCATCATCATAATCATCATCATCATCATCATCATCATCATCATCATCATCATCATCATCATCATCATCATCGTCGTTTTTATCGTTACCTTGGAGTTTCACCGGTAAGATTTTCGTTATGCCTTCTTAAATTTGGTACAGGTGGAGAATAAGCTATTAAATGAGAACAAGATGGATCTTGATCAGACAGTGCACATGCAAAGTCTGATCTGGATCCATGTTTGTCGCAAAAGCTATAAAGGATCTTTTCCAGATCTAAGCTCAAAGGAAGGTCCAATGTTTAACCTTTCCCAAACAAGACATTGGTTTCACGTCCCTGTTAGAGAAGGCTTCGGAAAATATTGAGACAAAAAAAAAAAAAGAAAATTATACAATCCAGCATTTTCTCATTTTGTATCAATATTTTCTGAGCTGTCAATATTGTACATCACCAACAAAATAATTGTTTGGGAAAGGGTTAAAATGTTTCACTCACGGGAAAGGATAATGATACTTTTCCTTTTAAGACCTATCAATAGGAAGAACACATGAATAAGAGATATCGGTTATGGCAATCAATCGTGTGCTAAAATAGACTTGGTTACTGTTCTGTTTTTATAAACTGTTGGTATTGGTACAAAATGTCGTAAATACAGGTTCAAACAAGCTCTAAGTGCGACGTTTTACATTTACATTTACGGAATGCCATCGTTTGTTCGAAATTAATCACTGCTTTCTCGATAAAATTGATCCCTATTCAAAGACGAAGCAATGAAATACATTATGTATTTCCGAAACAGTTTCCCCCAATTAGAAAGATTTGGAAAAACATTGAATCAAAAGAAGAATAGATCTATACGGAAAATAATTTGGCTCCTTTTTTCTTAATATTTTTCTTTCATATTTTCTTATTTAGTACACACATTTTAACTGCTCAACATATAAAATCAATGTATTTTGACATCCAGAGCAGTCAGCTAGACAAATTGGCGGACGGGTAGAAAAACGGACGGACGGGAAAACGAAGCACTATCTATATGGTGGTCATTACTGAAAGCCTTCCAATTGGGGCTGCAATACTAGATAGGCCTATTGTTTTGGAAATGATTATTGTATACCATTAATTCGTCTTTGAAAAAGAATAAATTTTTATCTACTATATATAGACCTAGTGACGTTTTTTCGGACAAACACTAGTGCTTCGTCGTTGTAAATCTAAAACGTCACAAACTCAACTTTATTGAAGATGTAGTTACGGGATTTTATAACAACACATACGATTTATCCATATTTAACCGAAAACCCATTCTATTGTTAGGACAAAAGTCATTGCAATGGCAATGAATTTTGTGCTTACAATAGAATGGGTTACCTGTTACGCTTTGATAACCCGTCAGTGTTGTTATAAAATCTCGAAACTACGGCTTGAATCAAGCCGTAGTTACGAGGTTTTATGAAAACACCCACAAAATACTACTTGTTTGTCCGAAATTACGTCATTGTTTACTTGATAAATTCGTTCCCTATTCGAACAGCCATTGAAAATGTTCACGGTATCATGAATAAACCGTACAAGTCCCCTTCAAAAAACGTTAACTATGATTTTTACATCGGAAAAAAACTTCTACTCCAAGAATTGTAATACCAACTTCAGAATCAGTCAGAGAAATAAAATAACAAAACTTTTAATAGCCTCTAAGTGTCTTTCCGATTCGTCCATATTGTTTTGGGCGGATAAACACGTGCAAATCGTTGTGTACATGCTCAAACCAGTAAAACTGGTTTTTAAACGCGCATTTAAACATGAAGTATCTGTACCTTGTGTTCATGAAAAATGTTCCTCGCTTTGTCCGAGTTCACCACCAGTGAAATCGATATAATAGATTCACTATTAAACGAGAATATTTTCAGTTGTTTTGATAAAGCAATTCAACTGTAATTATTCTCGTTTAATTGTGAATCGATTATACAATAATACGTGCAACGAAGAACAATTGACCAAACGCCGACTGTCAATCAAAAACATCGATTAGCCAATGGACGATCAAAAAACTGTTATGCCCCAATTGTTCATCGTTGCACGTGGTTTTGTATCGATTTATCGACTGACAATCAAAACAATCGACATACCAATGGCAAAGAATTTTGTGCTAACAATAGACTAGGTTCACTGTTATGTTTTGATAAACCGCGTCGGTGTTGTTATAAAATCTCGTAACTACGGCTTAAATAAAGCCGTTGTTACGAGATTTTATAACAACAATTACGAAATACTACTTTGTTTGTCCGAATTTAAGTCACGATTAACTGGATAAAATCGTTCCCTATTACCGACCACATGCACATTGTTTGCCTTAAATTCTATGTTGGGCGGAGCGATCTGGCGATTGGCGTTTGGTCAATTGGGACATGACATTATTCTCATCGTCCATTGGCTAATCGATGCTTTTGATTGACAGTCGGCGTAAGGTCAATTGTAGAGAATACTAAGACGTAACATCAAAAGTTGGAGCTAAAAACCGTAACGCCGAAATGACAAGTTTAAAACACGTCGGCGCTTCTTTAAACGTTTCGCTAAACAACGTCGGGCATAAAGTTTCCGTAGTAATTTTATATCGATAATATTTCAATAAACGTGTGCCTACACTTAAACAACGACTTGCAAGATTTTATCAACTAAATACATATATCAAGAAAAAATTCGTATAAGCTGTAACCACCCATTTTAAACTTTTGCAAGACTCTACAAATCTTCGTGAATTATTACTGTTTTATAATAACATGGCACAGCTCGCGCTTTTATTAAAATGAATTACACAATTCAGCCTTTTTCTAACAATCCTTTAATAATATTTCCTTGCATTAACATAGTCCATGTACTATTCTTATATTTCCGGCAATTTTCAGATTGAAATTATGCATTTTAGAGATGCGAGAAAGGCTAAGAACGAAAACTTTTGCAGTCGCGTAGTACGAAAATTATCCCTAAAGATTTTTAACTGAATATTAATTCATATTTGCATTTTTTCTACTTGTCAAATGTGGATAAGACTCGTTTGTGGAGAACAAAAACGCCGAATCTGTGGGGGAAAACCACTATCAACCGCTACACGACGGCTTTATGTTGACGTTTCGCACGCGTGAACGTAATTTAGCGCGACATGGGACATTTGTGTAGACAAAGGAAAAATTCGATTACTACGGCATTTTTCAATCGATTTTGAAAAGAATACCATTTTTGAAAACTTAAGAAAAAAACTATTTTTTCTATCGCTATGAAAATATGTTCAACAGTTTATTTTGTTTGCATTAGTGAAGGGAAAATTCAATTCATTTAGAACGGACGTTATTTGGCCGTCATGGGACATTTCTGTAGACAAAGCATTTTTTGAAATATTTCTTTGTAAAAACATTTAACAAACTATAATGGATGAATTGGTGAATAAAACTAAAAAAACTATTTTTGTGGTGTTTCTTTCTATGAAAAACGTTGAGAAATAAAAAAGATATTGACCTTTAAAAATTAAAGAATTATTTTTTACGCCATTTTTTACAAATCTCTACACATTTCTTTTTTTCATTATTATAAAAAATATTACATTTGTTATTGCGTCAGATCGTTCGTATTTCGGTATGTTACGCTCTGACACCAAGTGAAAACTTTGTACAAAGATTGTTCTATTTTGATCATGCACTTTTTTCATATAGCATTTTCAATTTCAACTTTAACAATTCAGTGTTACATCTCTACATCGCTTTTTTGTTCGAAGTTTTATGTTTGAAATAGTAATACAGGAAAATATGTACGCCAAAAAGGAAAATGAATTGCAAGTCTCATAGGCATTTTTGTCCTCTTTAAAATGATATATAATATAAGATACCAAAACTATAAGCAGAAGGAGAAATTCAGTACTTTAACCTCGCGACAACGCTAAAAATCAAATTAGCTCCAACTTTTGACGTTACGTCTAAGTATTTGATAATTTCGTTAACACGTGACCAATTTGAAATCGGTTTGGAGGGTTTTGAAGATGTAAAAATGTCATGTATTTTCTTGTTGTATGGCAAGTTTTAATCAACACATGATAAAAAAAGGTTTTGACGACCATGTCAAAATTTTGTTTTGTGGTCAAGAATATTGAAAATATCGTGTTCTGTTTAAAATATTCTCAACAATTAAAAAAACAAGCGTTTCTCGTCTTCTCGTCTTTATGGTATATTCAAATCGGTCGCGTATTAACAAAATAATTTAATATTTTTGTCGATGTCCTCAGCATTGTTGAACTTAATATTCAATTTGATATTGGGGTCACATGTTCACTGACACAGGCAACTTCGTTTGTTAAGGAGGGTGCATGTTTTTTTCCTCTTTTATAGGGCGGGAGAGGGGGTCTTTACATATAATACGAGCGAAAAGCCTATGTAGTGTGTGTAAAAATCATACAAATTATTGTTAACTTTTATAAATAGTTTTAAGACTATTTGGAGACCCTTTTAATCAATGGTGGAAATATGAATGAAATTACAGAAATTAGTATGAGTCGCCTCGAACCAGTTTGTAAATTTATATGTAAATGATTTTGGATTCTTGTCCTAAGTGTGTGGAAAATAAGCTTCAAATTGACGTATTTACTAACTTGTCTCTTGCCCAAAGCACATATCTTGATTGACAATTTAGAGGGACTACTCTGCAGTCCGGTCGTTGTATGTAAACAACAAAATATCGTACTCCAAAATGACATGTTTTTGCACATAATTATGTATACTCAGTTCCAAAAGAAAGTGTGCACTTTTAAATTTTGAATATCTCGAAAAGTATACCGTGTACCGCGAGGAAATTTTGTACGACACATCTCAAGACTATTGACAAACGATGTATTGATGAAGAAATCACATAGCACGCACGAATTTTCGGCTTGATTGCAATTTTGCATTTTTAGTGTTTTACGTATGCCTCAGGTGCTGGATGAGTTATCGATCAGAAATTACACTCGCTGTACTCCTTTTGGCATATCGTAGCATAGAATCACGTGTTCATTACAGTTGTACATAGTGCATTAGCGTAAAACGAATTGTGACCCATCACACTAAAAGGGACCCTATAGAAAGTGTGAAAATTATCGACCCTAGTCAGTCTGCGCAGTCCGCGCAGCCTGACTAGGGTCGACTCTTTTCACTTTTATGTAAATTTCTAAATCCGGAATGTTTTCTCTATCTTACATTTATCTCCAATTTTTGCATACGGGATCTGGTTGACCTGTGCTGAGTCTGACAAGTTTGTCAAAATTTGGATTTTTGGAGTTCGGATAAGGTCCCTTTTAGCGTGACGGGTCACAATTACAATTAACGTTGGTGAGCAAGACCGAACCAGGGCCCCGTATTACTAAACATCTTACGATCAAGTTTTTGTGTAAACTGTGTAACAAGAGATCTGATTGCACGAGAAATCCGACTGAGCCAATCAGGGCTGTTGTTTCAAGTAATTGTGCAAAAATTAAACGTACGATCGTTAGTAATACGGGCCCCAGGTGAAAACAAAAACCTTCCGAAAATTTGAATTTGTACGGTATTTATATTCTCATAGCAATTGGTCATTTATATGGCATCTAAAAGGCAAACAAATTCGCTTTAGCAAGTTATTTCACCGTTCGATGGCAATTCATTAGACTACTAACGTAGCGATTACTAACGTTGACATACAAGTAACGTCTACAAGAAAATTCAAGCTTTAACGTGGAAATGGCTTGGAAGGCCAGGCCAAACCCTACAACGGCATATAAGCTTGTAACTCTATCCACAGGAAAAGCTGTAAGGAGTGCAAACTTAACACCATCAACACCATAATGATTTGACTCTGTGTATGCAATATGCTCAATTCTATCGACATCTGTTTTGATGCCAATTTTCTTTAAGGTCTAATCTGAAGTATGATATCACTTTTACTCCCTAAATTGCAATTAACTTTGTGAAAATGAAGGTAAGGGTAAAACGCAAAAGTGCACACTTTCTTTTGGAACTGAGTATATATTTAGACCAAAGAAAGATACTATAAGATTTACTATAATTTTGAAGATTCTTCGGTTGTGTGCCTCGATTTTTAGAGACATGATTATTATAACAAAAATGTACAGAGACTAACACCAGACTGCTGGATTATAGGTGATGTGGTAAATCAGGGCCGATGATTATAAACGTTATAAACGTTTATCAACACAATAAAAGAAAGTGATTCTATATTAACGTGAACCCAGATCATCCTGTGTAATCACGCAGTCTCATCTAGATCCATATTGTTCTCTACTATCAATTATCAATTATCCGTGGCATGAGCTCACTGAGAAGTCATAGACACAAGTTTTGTCGCTGTGTCGAACTTTTTTAGAATGAGACAGCGCTCTGGTGGAAATAGCGACATCCAAATATCAACGAGCGAATTTTCATAAAAGAAGACTCGGATTACCGGAAGTGTTCTGCGGGTACGGACTAAAACGATAATGGAAAGGGGTCTATTTGCTTATCATGACAGAAACTGACTTTTTTTTCGTCGATACTCACATTTAAAGTATCAACGAACCCAATTAAGTCATTTATACATTTATTTGGGGTAGCCATCTTGGATCTCAAAGATGGTTGTCAATAATTACTGTTTTGGTAGCGTTTCTTAAATCATTATTGATGCAAATGAACCATCAATGTTTCCACAAACTCCTTTAAAAACATCTATAGTTTCAATGAGGCAATTTTCCAAATTGATTGAAATGGATCATTTAGAATTCAATGATGGCCACCATCAAGTCGATAGTTTTTTTTTTTATTTTCTTTTTCCTGCTTAACACATGTACATATTCAGGGATTTTGTTACCTGCGAGTCCCGAGTCCCTGACTCACATTTTTTTCTCAAGACTCATTGTAAACTATTCAGTGAGTCCCAGAATGCTAACATTTTCAATGTGCAATCGACATTGTCTTTCATAGACTCCTATGTTTCAATATTGGACTCATTGTATTGGGAACAAGTGCATCCTAGGACTCTTCCACATAAATTTGTAACAAAATCACTGCATATTAGTGACATATTAGAGGAGCAAGTGATTTCAAACGATTAAAATGATTGTGTATCTATTGTTTCAGTGTTTACCATGCGGACCGGGAAACAGCGGACAGTGTGTGGGACCCAACATCTGCTGTGGTGTGTTCGGCTGTTATTTTGGTACCCAGGAAGCTCGCGTCTGTGAGAAAGAGAACCAGAATACTGAGCCATGTCATATAAGAGGGGAACCATGCGGGAAGCAGAGTCAAGGTCACTGTGTCTCAGATGGCGTTTGTTGTGATTCAAGTAAGTTTGAAGTCCCATGTTTCATGGCGGGGAATCACGTGACACATAAATAATAATAGTTGCAGAAAATCTTCATTGAATCTTAGGCCTATAAAGACCGTTTTGAATAGAATTATTTGAAGGTTTTTTTTATTATTTTTTTTTTATTTATTTATTTTTTTGTCACGTGTTTCTACACCATGTAAGCTTTGAGTCCCATATTATGGAACTATTCGCCCTATAATGGATTATATAGAATTTTGTTATTTGATATCTATAGGCATAAACTGGTCGAGTTTAATGGTCTTTTCAACTTCATCAATTGTTTCAAGCCTTTTCAAAATACAAAACCAAAAATTCAGACTTAAGACGTGTCTCAATTTCTTGGAAACATTTGCCGGAGACAAAGCCTGACTAAATATAAATGTAATACTGACAGCATGCAAATCCTTGATAGAAAAAGTAGAAATTGCTGAAAACCAGCATTAATTTGCTCCTTTTGAATTATCCTCGATGATTTTTAACTAACAAGTCGTAGGATTGTCAAAAAACCAACCGGGTCTTGTTTGTTAAAGGGTAACACATTCCCGCATTGTGACGCCTAACAAGATAGGATTTTTTGTGGAAAATGAAGATTGTTTGTATCAAGCAATTTCTTCATTTCCCACAGAGTTATCTACCGAGAAAGAGAAAGACCAAAAATATAATATTCCATTCACATGAAAGTGTCTTCTGCAACAACTTTCAAATTGAACCACAAAAAATGTTCTCGTCTGGTAAAGCGTTAATGAGGCCTACATGAAAAAATAACATGAAAAAATAACACTTTAATTCTCATCACATGGTCCGTTCTTGTTAATTATTACTGAGCAGCACATTAACCCATTCCCAAACATTGACTCTTTTTACTCTACATAATATAATGGCTTTGAAAAGAAAACGTTGTAGAAAATGAAGAAATTGCTTGTGACAAGCAATAACGTCATATCCCACAATGTTTTCTACCGAGAAAGACAAAATATGTAAACTTTTATTCACTTAAAATTGTCGTCTGAAAGATTTTTGAATTTGGACCAGTATAAAATTAAGCTGTTGGTAATGGATTATCGGAATGAGAATGTGGTGGAGTTTATCAAATAGAAATGTTGATGATGGCAGTTGATATCTATTTAGCTATTTAACGTTCTCGTTTGGTGTTTGTTCTAAGATGGCGTTGAAGCAATTCGGTTTTAAACGTTCGTAATTGTCGTAAATTCGGTTTGATTAAGCTACATAGTTGGGACATTTTCGAATGTAACCGACGATCTGTTTTAACCCTTTCCCAAACGGCAAAATTTTAGGGTGATCCACTTCAAAAAATGCCACAAATGACAAAATAGAAGTTATTAACGATATAATTTGTGTAAAATATGGCACAGAAAATATTGAGACAAAAGGAGAAACTGCTGGTTATCAGCAGTTTCTTCTTTTGTTTCAATGTTTTCCGAGGCCTTTTCTATTAGGGACGTCAAAACCAGGGAAAGGGTTAAATATCTAACATGGTGTCTTTATTGTGTTTCCCGCAATCCAGTATTATCAGATCTTACCACCAAGTTCGCTGAGAAGCCATAATTGTAAATTTATCTTACGAACGTTTATAATACGGGCCCAATGTCCATTTAAAACTGTCCCTTTGCTATGTGTGGACATATCTGAACATAATGTAGTTTGGTTTTTTTGAGGACATATAACTCATCGGCTATAAATGTAGACTTGTATACAAACACTTTACTTCTTGTTGTTGATAAATGGCCCAACACAAACACTTTTTCTTTTGAGAATTAAGGAGTAGGACATTAATGCTTTCGTATACCTCACGATAAATGGTTTTGTAAATGTCAAAACTATGTATTTGTTTTTTTTTTTTTTTTTTTTTTTTTTTTTTTTTTTTTTTTTGTTTTTTGTTTTTTTTTAGTATTTGTATTGTCCAGCAAGATTAACCCAGGACATCTGCATATATGTAATGACCCCACTTCGGCAATATTTTGTTAAGACGCTCAACTAACGGACTTAGCGCACGAAAATTAAGTTGTCCCTGGTTAATTTGGGTGGACAATATATACTCAGTTCCAAAAGAAAGTGTGCACTTTTGCGTTTTACCCTTACCTTAATTTTCACAAAGTTAATGGCAATTTCGGGGGTAAAAGTGATATCATACTTCATATTAGACCTTATAGAACATTGGCATCAAAACAGATGTCGATAGAATTGTTCATATTGCATAAACAGAGTCAGATTATTATGGTGTTGATGGTGTTGAGATTTGCACTCCTTACAGCTTTTCCTGTGGATAGAGTTACAAGCTTATATGCCGTTGTATGGTTTTGCCAGGCCTTCCAAGCCATTTCCACGTTAAAGCTTGAACTTTCTTGTAGACGTTATGTGTACGTCAACGTTAGTAATCGCTACGTTAGTAGTCTACTGAATGGCCGTCGAACGGTGCAATAACATTCTAAAGCGAATTTGTTTGCCTTTAAGATGCCATACAAATGACCAATTGCTATTAGAACTTAAACACCGTACAAATTCAAATTTTTGGAAGGTTTTTGTTTTCACCATGTTCGGTCTTGCTCACCAACGTTAATTGTAATTCGTTTCACGCTAATACACTATGTATAAATGTAATGAACATGTAATTTTATGCTACGATATGCCAAAAGAAGTGCAGCGAGTGTAATTTCTGATCGATAACTCATCCAGCACGTGAGGCATACGTAAAACACTAAAAATGCAAAATCGCAATCAAGCCTAGAATTCGTGCGTGCAATGTAATTTCTTCATTTATATATCGTTTGTCAATAGTCTTGAGCTGTGTCGTACACAATTTCCTTGCGGTAGACGGTATACTTTTCGAGATATTCAAAATTTGAAAGTGCACACTTTCTTTTGGAACTGAGTATACAAGTCTACAGTTATAACCGATAGACTATACATGAATGTTTGTTTTACACGTAGACATGTCTCTATGAATACGAATAACTAAACGTCGTGGCTGCACGCGATGGTTCGAATCTTTCAGGTATCACACGTGCTAGATATTTCAGACTGTAACATCAGAGCAATATGGGGACACACAGTTTGTGTGGTTGCTGACCAGTGTTTGCAGCATCTAGCGCTGGTATCAATTTTTTCGGTTTCTATCGAGGATCAGACGCGGTGAATAATCACGTGATACAACAATTTCAGAAAACCTTCAATAATTTTGTTAATACGGCACCGTTTTGAATTCGGTTTGAAACAGAGAATGTGTACAGACATTACGCATTAGATGGAGGTGATGGATATTTGAAAAGTCAGCGGATAAAAAAGTTGTTGAAGATCAACCAAAATTTTGGTTGATCTTCAATAACTTTTTTATCAGTTGATTTTCAAAAATCTTATCACGTACAGCTTATTCCTGACATTTTCCCACATTCTCAGCTTCAATCCGAATTCAAATTGGCCAAAGATATTGGTGATTTTGTTCTGAGTCACGTGATTAACCACCATGATCAGGGGTCAATGAAGGTTATCAGAAACAAGAGATGTTTGAAAAACATACATGCCCCCGCCTAGATTTGATGTAGGTCAAACTCCAAGGTCAATGTCACAAGGTCCAAGGTCATGGTCAAATGTGAAAGGTCTTGGTAGGAGGTGCCCATGCGTCAAATATCAAGGCTGTCTAGGTAATAGGACATGAGATAAAGGCCAGGTTAAAGCTTTTTAAAAGTAGGCCAAATGTCTAAGATGATGGTCAAAAGTGAAATGCCTAGTTGGGAGGTGCCCATGTGTGAAATATGAAGGCTGTATGTTTAAAAAAAACATGAAATATAGGCCCGGTTAAGTTTTTTTAAAAGTAGGCCAAACGTCGAGGTCAAGGTCCAAGGTCATGGTCAAATGTGAAAGATCTTGGTAGAAGGTGTCCATGTGTGAAATATCAAGGTTGTAGGCGTAATAGGACATGAGATATAGGCCAGGTTAAAGTTTTTTAAAAGTAGGTCAAACACCAAGGTCAAGATATGACAATAGCAGTCGAAAAAGGCGTTAAACCCTATTTACAGTGCATAGTCCACTGTCCGCACTAACTTCCGCTTGCGAGTAAGAAAACGAGTCAAAAAGGAGATTGAAGCCCCCAAAACAGGTACAAAGTTCATAATAGATTGAATAGTGTTGGAGTTATTTCGTATTATGATGGAAGGTATATGAAAAATTATCATTCCTTGCGTATATCTACGGAAAGAACTCTATTTTCCGACGAAAATGCATTTGCTCACTTAATTGTCTCCAAATCGTCATTTTGATTGACCCCAAACAAAGTTTCAACGCTTTATATCTAATATAAGAACAAATCCTTTTAATACATTGAAGAATATTCATCTATGCTCCCAAATATTACACGATACAGTGTGTTTAAAGATCAGTTTAAAAAATATCGACTATTAAACGGTCACTGGTGTTGCCTGCTCACTGCACGGTTGCTTGCTACCTCATAGCACGGTTGCTTGCGAGCACAACCAAAAATCATGAGCGGTTGCCTGAGAGCAAAAAAAATTGTAATTTTGTATATTTTTCGTTTTGAACAGCGATTGATGGTGATTTTAGTGTCTAAATCTGCATATATTTAACTTTTTTACATATACAATGCATTGAAATGTTTTAGGAGTGGGTAAATAACCCAAAGTTGTAAAATTAATGCAACGTTTTGTATTTATAAATGTTTTATTTTGTTTACAAAATGATACTCATAATCTTAAATGATCTTTTTTAAACATATTTTCGAAGTTAATTTCATGTTGAATTTGGACTTAAATCGATATGGAAGACAGAGTGCGCTATACAAACACGATGTTAATATAACATTTCTTTTTTGTAGGTTGAGAATAAACATGGAAACATATTGCATCTATTGTGGTTCGGAATCGAACCAGTTTTGTCAAATTGATAGAACAAAGATTATTAAACATCCTGACCAAAACCTGAAAATGAAGACTATCAACAAACAAGAGCTACTTGTGAAGTCATACTCATTTTTATGCCCCCGTATCGAAAGATCGGGGGCATATTGTTTTACTCTTGTCAGTCTGTCTGTCCGTCTGTCTGTCCGAAAACTTAACATGTTCCTTTTCTCCAAAAGTACTTGACACACAAAGCTCAAATTTGGTATGCAACTTTCTTTCAATATTATCTATCTGTTGCATGCAATTTGACCTCCCTCAAGGTCATCTGTTAACCTTTATCAACCCTTTACACGAAAATTTATCATTTTTTAAAAATGGCCATTTCGGAGGTATTGGTGTTTCACAAACGCATCTTGTTGTTTTTTTTCCGTTTTTAATGTAATACCAAAAATTAATTGATCTAAAATTGGTTCATATATTATTCATTATTGACCTTCAACTAAAGAACTTTGTAAGAGTTCAAGCTTGAATCCATTTGCATACTCAGGCGCCTTTAGATGCACCCTAAAATTTGGAAAATATCGAGAAAAAGGAAGATAACTGCTGATTACCTGTATTTTACTTTTCCTTCTATTACAAAGAACTTTCACTTTTGCTGTCTGATATATCTCTATTGAATTTTGACCAGTCCGTAATTCTGTTGTTTTGGGAAGGGTTACATGTACGTTTAATCAATGCTGTATTTTCATTGGCTTCCAGGTTGTAATTTTGATTTTATTTGCTTTTCTCAACAGACTTAACAAAAACAAAAGTTTTACTGAATTTTATTAAAGCTAAACATATGTGCTATTTCATTTTTCAAGGTTTTCGACTGCCTTTTAGATTTGCACCATGAAGGCGGTGGTGTTATTCTGTAGTTAGAACAAAATTCTGTTTCCTTAATTCCACCTGGAAGCTCAAATGATCACATTCAAGACCATTTTGAAAATGCCCAGTTCCCAGTATCACTTATCACTTTGGTACATATTATGCTGTGGACCTGTTGTTGTGATACAACATCCGTTCATGTTAAACAAATAAAAAATAACCAAATAGAACTCCGTACGGCGTACGATCGAATCTATGGAAAAAGGCTTCAGAGGGAAAATAATTCTGTGGTCTTTAATCAGAGGTTATCTTTATTCATGTTTGATCTTTGAAACAGATTGGCTTTTTTGGCTGACATATGAGCATGAAGATTGAATGTATGGGGTTTAACACCTTTTTTAAGTGTCTCAGTCTGTCAGTGGTACTGCCATAATTTTCTTTTCCTACCTACTTCTTCTTCATGAAAATGTTCGTCTAGCCTATCTTTAACAAAAGATTCATCCATCATCTGAACCACAGTCAGTCATATAAGATTTTTTTCAAATAATATTTAAGAAATATCAAACTGGTGTTCTATCTCAAAACTGTTCTATTGATATTATGTAACTGGAGAATTATATAAATCATAGATACAATGTATTGTTTCAATGCATTTTTGAAATTTTGACCATTAACAAAGTTAGAATCAACTTTTTTAAACAGTTCTTTTATGCGAAGGTTCTCATATCAACATTCAAATATTCCTATGAAAAATAATTGCTTAAAAACTATTTTCATAATAATTTTTTGTCAAGAAAAGGCTACTGAGCTCTCATGTAACCGTACAGTGACATCGCATGCAACCGGACTAAAGCTTTCACAGATTGAGCAAGCAACAGTACAGGGAGGCGACAACACCAGTGGTGTTTGATAGTCGATATTTCTTGAATCAATGCGTTCATGTCTGTTTTTCTTTAATTTTCTGGTGCTTAGATAGTATATCTTCAAAATATCAATAGTATGTGCTCGTATATAAATTGTAAAGCTTTGGAATCGATGTTTGAAATCAATGAATGTGACATTTTCGAACTTTTTTAGTGAGCAATCGCATTTTTTCTGAAAATGTAGCTTTTCTCAAACGATAAACTGAGTAAATAACATAGTTTATGTACATACAACCCATACATGTAAAATTTCCTTGATTTTTCATTTTATAATTAACTATTTACCTGTTTCTTTGGCTGCACTCTAAACCTCGACTCGTTTCCTTACTCGCAAGCGGAAGTTAGTGCGGACGGTGGACTATACACTGTGATATTCAATCAACCACTCAACCAAAAAAAATCTACCAATAACGTCAAAACCAGATCCTGTTTGGGAAATGGTTAACTCATTACCAGACGGTCATTTTTTACTGTTCCAAATTGACAGGTGTTGCAGACAACAATTTCAATTCAATGAAATTAGAAAAAATGGGTTAGAAAACATTGTGGAAAATGAAGAAATTGATTGTCACAAGCATTTTCATAATTTTCCACAGTGTTTTTTCAAGCATTTTTCTTGATGGGCACCCCAAAGTGCCACTGTATGAGAATGGGTAAAGTTACTTGACTGATGTAGAAATCCATTCTTATTGTATATTTTCAGAAGCATGTTCGTTCAATCACGCAGATTTCATCCTTACTTAACAGACTTCTACAATCGGAGGAACTACAGTGAATAAACAGAATGTCAACATTAAGTTGGCCACGTTTCGAAAATGTCCTATCTAGAGATTGAAATCCATTCATATTGTACACTTTCAGAAGCAAGTTCGTTCAATCTGAAGTGTGTTACGGAAGATAGGGACGGCAGTACGCAGATCTTATCCTTACTCGACAGACTTCTACAATCGTAGGAACTTCTGAATAAACAGAATCTCAACATTAAGTTGGTCACGTTTCGAAAATGTCTTATCTAGAGATTGAAATCCATTCATATTGTACACTTTCAGAAGCAAGTTCGTTCAATCTGAAGTGTGTTACGGAAGATAGGGGCGGCAGTACGCAGATTTTATCCTTGCTAAACAGATTACTACAATCTGAGGAGCTTCAGTAAACAACATCAACATTAAAATGCGGTTAATGTTTACTTGATTGATAAAGAGATCCATTCTTTTCGTATAATTTCAGAAGCATGTTCGTTCAATCTGAAGTGTGTTACGGAAGATAGGGACGGCAGTACGCAGATTTTATCTTTACTCAACAGACTACTACAGTCGGAGGAACTTCAGTGAACAAACACAAATCGTGGCTTTTCAAGAACCACCTCGTAAATGCAGATTGTTTTAAAACCCATTACCACACAGTAACTCTTTTTGACTCCCCTCAAGAAAATGGCTTTGGAAAACATTGTGGAAAATGAAGAAATTGCTTGTAACAAGCAATTTCTTCATTTCCTACAATATTTTCTACCCAAAAAGACTGTAAAATGTGCAATATCATTCATTTGAAATTGTCGTCTGCAGGATCTTTCAATTTGGACCGCCCTAAAATTTTGTTGTTTGGTAATGGGCTGCAGTAACGAGGTTTTTGATGAAAAGCAGCCTAATTAAACATTTCGTTGGTCGCGTTTCATAGCAAATTACCAGACAGCAAATATTTAGACTGGTCCAAATTCAAAGATGTCGCAGATGACAATTTAAATGAAAGAATGTGTATATCTTTGTTCTTTCTGGCTAGAAAGCATTGTGGGAAACAATGTTTTCCAACACCTTTATCTTGTTAGGCGTCTAAAAGCGTCTTTTTGTGGGAATGGGTTAAACGTCGTATCTACACTTTGAATAAGCTGAAGTAAAACCCCAAAGAATCTGATATAAAAGGGGGTGGCGGCATCTTACCATTTTCCAAACGACAAAATTAAAGGCTTGGTCAAATTTTAACAGTGCAGACGTTAAAATCCAATGTCATTATATGAGAAAATTTAAAGCATTGAATGCAAATAGATTTTTTTGGCTATCACCATTTTACGTTTTACTCTTAACGCTTCCAAATGTTTTATTGATTAAGGGCATCAAAAGTTTTGTTTGAGTCTGGTAGGAAAAAACTATCAACTACCTAAACATATGTCGTGGATGGAGAAATGGTACACCGCCCTCTTATAATGCTTAATTTCGACATTTACAAAAAAAAATATCCTAGTTTTAGCTACCTTAACTAGAACGATATAAGAAACTTAAAAAAAAAAAACAAATGCATTAAACACGCATATTTTATTTTTCTCTAGACGTTTTTCCTGTTATGAAAATACATCGATATTGTTGTCTGCAAATCCTCACAATTTGGAAAAGCCTTAAACTGTTTTGTTTGAGAAAGGGTTAATTGCATGCCTACATAGAACAAAAATGATGTATCCTGCTAATTCTTAATTTGATAAGTTGAATTAGATTTTCACATTAAAATCACTTATTCGGGGTTATTGCGTTGTTTTGTTATTCTCACTTAATCCTTTCCCTGGCTTTGACGTCCCTGATAGGAACAGCTGTGGAAAATATCGAGTCAAAAGAAGAAAATACTGATAATCAGCATTTTCTCCTTTTGTCTCAATATTTCTTTTTCATATTATACATACACAAATCCTTCCTTTATGATTAGCCATTTTGTCGTCTGCAGCAGCTTTCCAATTGCCACCCAAAATTTTTGCTGTTTTGGATAGGTTTAATCTCCCCCAAAACAATTCAAACTGGTTGCAGGCGTCTCAGAAACCTGAATCCAGAAGACCCAGATCCATTGAAGAACAATGTGTATACAATGTAGCGCAGGTATTTTTTTAGACAAATGGAGAAATCAAAATTGTCTGTTTTGGGTTAAGTGTTTTCACAAGTCTTTTCACAATAAAATGCGTCAAAATCATGTCTTGTTTTTGGGGATGGGTAAAGATACGCTTAGTCGACTTCGTCGATGAAAGTAAAGTTGTCGCGGGTTAATATGGGTGCACTATACATTCTTGGAGCTGATCCTACAAACACAGCCAGAGATTTAGGACGTGCTAGATTGTCGAACATAAACACCATACGTAACATTGTATCAAAGAAGAATACCCGTGGTGTGGCCATTTCGAGATTCATAAAACATCGGATTTTTTCGAGCGTTGTCGTTACGTATCCAAACCTATTCGGGCGCGGTCGTAAACATCCACCGCCGAATGTTTTCGACGTCGCCCAAATAATTCCGACGCCGCACGATTGTCATTAGGGTTGGACTCCCTGAAAGAACATTAATTAATATCGTATAAATTCGTGAATGTCCTAATATTCAGTAGTTTATCCTGCCCCTCAATATCTGCTACAATATACCATACGTTTTTTTTTTCTTCTTTTGATATCAACAATTTTGTCTTCCGCAACAGCTTCAAAAGGGAAAAAAACATTGTTGAGGTCTAGGAAGAGTTAAACATGTCACCATAAAGGAGAACTATTATTCCAGTCACAATATTATGGCACATTTAAACTTACAGATTTTACTTACAGGGTGTCCCAAAAGTAAGGTAACACTTATAAAGGGTAATATTTTGCTCTGCTATTTTTTAGCCGATTTCTTTCGGAAAACTATCATTTTCTGCGGAATTCGTTGAAATTATGTTTGCAATACAATTCAACGTTATGCACAAATCAAAATGGCGTCATTTTTGACGTTATCTGTAACACTATCAATATGACGTCACAACCTACCTTCTCACAGCGTATGTATGATTTAAAGAATATCACAATTCTAAATCTCCTATAATATGTTTTCAAAGAAAGTTTCAGTCTTCAAAACAGAAGGTCTACCAAGGAGAGTACTAATCTACTCAATGATAGATTAATTTGAACGATGTCGGTCAGATTTTGATGAACATGTAATTAAAAGACAAAAAAACATCCCCCAGTGAAGAAAACATCTCAGCTTTGAGACTGAATATCAAAGTCCAGGAAAGTCAACGACAAGAATTTCGTCAAAACAAGATTCATTGAAATCTTTGGTACAATGCATTTTGAAATTTTATTTGAAACTTTCCCATACATGATGCCATATTTAAATTATGAAATCATAGTCTTTTGGGGTCAAAGTCAGACACTTAGACGGTTGTAAGTGGACACGTGCCGGATTTGAATTCACTGGACTATTTTTTGTGGTCACACGCTAAGTCTTAAGTGTAATTCTCGAAGCAAGAACGTGTTAAATTGAACACGTAGAATGTTGCTATCAAACATTCAAAGGGCATGTGGGAAAGTTTCTATGGACACATGTGAGGCAGTTATAAAAAAAACTTAAGCACTAGAATAAATCAAAGGAAGCGACAGAAGGGACGTAATCCAGAGAACGTCATTTACTATCAAAATGACGTCATTGATAAAATAGGGTGTGTTTGATCATAGATAAAATATACACATCTTACGATAATTTGGTGAAATTTATTCATTTCTGCACACAACCTTCTGTACTGTCAGCGGTATTAGGAATACACAAGTGATATATCAGCCAAGATATATTAGATTTTAAGTGCTACCTTACTTTTGGGACACCTTGTATGTAAAGAAAAGAAAATGTGTTCTCTATTTCCAATACAATTTTGCATACATGTAGGCCTATTTGTTTGAATCTTGCAGGTGTGAATATGCACATGCAAAATCACAGTCAGTGTAGTTTGAAGTTCGATATTGCATTATTTACATGCATGAGAAAATGTTCGTCTACACACACATCTTTGAATAGGGACAAGTCTAAAGTTTTCCTGTTTGTGAATGGGTTTAGACATGTCAGACTCACACGACAGAGAGATATATAGGCGTTAGGATCACTGGTGGTAAACTCGGCTAAAGCGTGGGACTTTTTTTCGCGATCATTGTATTCCGTCGGTGTTGTTATAAAATATCGTAATGACGGCTTCGATGAAGCCGTAGTTACGAGATTTTATAACAACACCGACGGTTTGTCAATACATATCGGTAAACCGGTCTATTTTTAGAACAAATTCATTGTTATTAGAAAAACTATCCAATCAGATCTTTAAACTCACATTTAAACGCAAAATATCTGTACCTTGTTGTAGCGAAAAACGTCCATTGCTTTGGCCGAGTTCACCACCAGTGAGGATTATGCCTGTATAATTATGTATCTAGACACTGGGCATAGACTAAGAGAATCGAGAACCAGTCAAAAGTTTGGATATATAGGGCCTATAAACCAGTCAGAATAACCCTTTCCCAAACGACAAAATATTAGGGTGAAAACTGCTGCAGACGATAAAATATGTGCCAATTAAAGAAAGTATATAAGTTATATACATGTGCGATTTAGCACAGTCTAAAACATTGAGACAAAATAAGAAAATACTTGATATCATCATTTTTTCTACTTTTACCTCAATATTATTCCAAATAGGCTATTTTCAATTAAAGACGTGAAAAGCGGTTCTTAATTGTTGAAAAATATTTCATGCCAACTAATCAATGCCAGAAGATCTATTTCTAATCTTACGTGCATTGATAATCTTGAACAGAGTCTTACATAGTCTAGGGGAGACTGGGGTAATCCTGAACACTTTTCACTTAAATGTGCATAGCTCAATTTTCATGATCCCTTTCAATATTTTCTTTGTAGATTACGAAAGAGCATTTTATGCTACATTTTTATCGGTTTTTTACAACAATACGGCACGGAATAACCATTCTATGGCCTTTTTAAATTACCCCCTGGAATGTTCTGATTTGCCCCGACGTCGGGGCAAATCGGAACATATGACAGGGTAAAATGGAACACTTATTTTCAAAATCGAAATAGTGGTGAGAAGTGTGAGTAATGGCTGTGGAAACGCCAGTATATAGCATGTCAGGTGTGCTGACTACCTTGATATGACCTTAGAGCTTGTTAAAACCCTGTTTAACGCAACACAAGCAAAGAAATGGTTCATATACGACATAGATTGTGTTTATGCACGGTACGGAAACTACAGAGACAGAGCCATTGGCTCTGCCGCTTAAATCCTCTGGGGCGCTTCCGGCCATGTGTGGCTCTGTCTCTGGGGTCGCGATTTTTTTTTACAAAAAAAGGTGAGTGTTCAACTTTGTTGTTCATTTATTTTCATCTTGTGCTTAAAATCGAAAAACCGGGAATGTCATGCTCCCCTAAGACCATTTATCTGCCTGTTCTAATTCTGTGGGCTTCAAAGTCGGCAGGGTTTTCACATGATCATTGTCGTCGTGGGTCGACCCTATGTGATTTTTTCTGGTTTACATCATGTATTCATGTACATTTCAACGGTAAATAGCCAATTGCTGCAGCCAAAACACGTGATATACTAATCGAGGGATAATCTCGATCAGACATTGCTTTCCCATGTAACAAAACCTTAGAAATGATTGGCAAACGTAAAGTTTGAGCAATTTCTATCGGTGGCTCTGTCTCTGGCGGCTGGCACTGTCTATGGCGGCTGTCTCTGTCTCTGCGTGCTTGGTAAAAAAATTAACCTATCACAAAATTCGTGTCGAAGTAATTTACTCACACACTGAATAGATCATATTGTGTATGGCGAATGGTTCAGTCACCGATTAACCCCTTTGCAAAACCTCGAACATTCACCGTTGTTCAATTTCAAAGCTACAATTAAACAATGTCCTTTGAATGATCAAAGATCAGCGAGTCTAAATTGACGGGGAAAGAAGGATTTCGATTTATGTAAATATGTGACTCGGAACCGAACATCCTGTGATAAAGACATCGTACTATCTGGAGACAGCTACTGAATTCTCACGGCCACCGCGCAAAATGTGCCATTATTCGCTTTTATTCAGTGGGAAACATGCTTCTCTCCCAATTTACATGTATTGGAATACACACTAATCTTTCGTCACGGCTCATGATTCTATGTAGTACTGTACTTAAGGCGACAAAATGGGTGTTGACAAAGAAACAATTACACGATGGGTAATCCACGTGATTTGGGGAAGGGTCCACACCGAAAAATTGTCTGTTTCAAGTATATTTTGTTCTATATCTCAGTTTAAACTCTACGTATTTTGACGAGAAATTGCACCATACGCGCCTTTGAGAGGGTCATTCCTGAACCTCTTTATGCATAGAATTCCATAGTTACTGTTTCATTAAAATGCAACCAAAAACATTCATTTTGAATGTTTGGAGAAACCATGGGATTTGATGCGGAGTGAGTTAGAACCGGGGAATGCTTCTCTCAATGACGCGCGTGCGATGCACTTTATCTCGTCAAAATCCGTCGAGTATTAGCTGAGAAAATACACAAAACACACTTGAAGCAGACGATTTTTCGGTGTGAACGCTTCCGAAAAGTCAGGGGCCTGTTTCATCAAAACATTTAAGAAGTAATTTTGACTTAACAATGTCTTATATATCGGTTAAAACAACAATCGCATAATCCAGGGGCTCGTATTTTCAACGATCTTACGACCAAGTTTTTGTATAAAATGTGTAACAAAACATCTGAGTGCACGAGAAATCAGATTGGACCAATCAGGTTTGTTGTTACAAGTAACTACGCAAAAATTAAGCGTACGAGCGTTGATAATACGGGCCCCAGGTCTTGATAAATTGGCGATACGCGTTTCTTGTCCTAAACTTGTCGTAAGTCATCGGTAAGACAAAAAATACGTCTTAAAAATGAAACTGGCCCCTGTTTTTTTTTTTTTTTTTTTTTTTTTTTTTTGCACCAATATATCCGACATCTTTCCATTTAATCCTTCCCAAGCAAGACATTTTTTCTGGTGCATTGCTAGAAAAGAAAATGGCTCATAACCAGCATTTTCATATTTTTTTCTGACAGATTTCAATGATAACTATTACATATTTGATACTTCGGAACTATGCGCAGATACATACATTTCTCTCTCATGAGGGGGGGGGGGGGGCGCCCATCTGCATCCTTGCATGTCTGGACATCATTTTGAATTGGAGCAGTCCTAAATAAGATGTAAACGGAGGGCATGGGGTTGGGATGATAAAGCATTTCAGTAAAAAACCGCGTAATAGAGGAAAACGAATACACATTTTGTATGTTCGAACCCCATCATAGAAATCCCGGATCCGATATATAGTTTCACTTGCTTCTTTTGCATATTTAATGCCAAGCTTTCATGAGAAAGTGCGTATCAATTATATAAACGCGGTTATTTATTAAAACATTTCTAATCTGCAGCCAGCCACACCACCACCACCACCACCACCATCATCATCATCATCGTCGATTCGTTCATCATATGGCGTGCTAGTTCGCACAGAATCTCTCAACTACTCCAACGCACTAAACAATAGGCTGATATGCCTGTTCTATTTAAAAGTTTGCACTTGAAACTTGTTACAAGTTTGCTCTTTGTGAATCATTATTCTAATGTTGACACACACTCCTCAATCAATCTAATGTATACCATGTTTAAGAAAACGACAAAGAATATTTGCGAAGCATAAACCGAAATGACTAGCAAATTTTTCAGACTTTGCTTTGTTGGGTGGTACAAATTAAACACTAAATATTGCTCAAAATGAGGACGTGGTCACTAGGCTAACAGTACAAAAAGGGAATGCGTCACATGGTTTTATTTGAGTGCGTGTGTAATGATAAGCGAAATCTCCTTAAAAGATAAACCCTTGGCCTATATAAGTCATCATATATTGCACAACGGGCTAAAAACTAAAATTAACCGACAGTTCAAAGCGGAGCCAGCCGCCAGAGACAGAGCCAGCCGCCAGAGACAGAGCCACCGATAGAAATTGCTCAAACTTTACGTTTGCCAATCATTTCTAAGGTTTTGTTACATGGGAAAGCAATGTCTGATCGAGATTATCCCTCGATTAGTATATCACATGTTTTGGCTGCAGCAATTGGCTATTTACCGTTGAAATGTACATGAATACATGATGTAAACCAGAAAAAATCACATAGGGTCGACCCACGACGACAATGATCCTGTGAAAACCCTGCCGACTTTGAAGCCCACAGATTTAGAACAGGCAGATAAATGGTCTTAGGGGAGCATGACATTCCCGGTTTTTCGATTTTAAGCACCAGAAGAAAATAAATGAACAACAAAGTTGAACACTCACCTGTTTTTGTCAAAAAATCGCGACCCCAGAGACAGAGCCACACGTGGCCGGAAGCGCCCCAGAGGATTTAAGCGGCAGAGCCAATGGCTCTGTCTCTGTAGTTTCCGTACTGTGTTATGGCTACGTGGTTTATATTAACATAATTCCCAACTTGACATAACTGATATCTTGTAGTGAAATATAAATTGACATCGTCTGCTATCAATTATACAGCAATTTTAAGTGTTCTAATTTGCCCCGTGTTTAATGTTCCATTTTGCCCCACCAAAGGGTGACCTTTGATCTTCTTCAACAAGCGCGTTTCTGGTGACGATGAATTAAATATATTTTCAATAAAAAACGCTGCGATCTTTGTTCTACAAGTAGGAATAGAAAAATATCCACTGACTTCATAGTGACCTTAATTATTTAATGAGACTGTTGAAATTTTGGGTAAACCTCGGTATTGGTGTAACAATTCCAATTCTTTTTTGCTTCGTTTAATAATTGTAAGTATATGTATATTCAAGAAATTGCCATTGTTCCGACTTAAGCCTACCCCAGTCTCCCCTACTTACAATTTCTATGAATGGGAACCCCTATGTGTAGGCCCTAAATGATTTCACTCATATAGGCCTATGCGTTGTATTTAGATAGGCATATCATGGTTACAGTTGACGGGAAGTTTCCAATAGATAATGGCTTCTGAAAACATTGAGGCAAAAGTAGAAAATGCTGATAAAAAGCGTTTCCTCTTTTTGCCAAAAGATTTTCTGTGTTACGGTAGGCCTATATAGGGCCTATGCCAACTGTTCGCAAATGATACCTTAAATATCAAGATCGATTTTGTGGTGTGCAGCAGATTTCAAATTGGACCAATCTAATATTTCATCGCTTATGAAAGGGTTAAATTGTGTGCAGAAACACATTTCCTACAGTAGGCCTATCGCTATCACGGTGGATAACCCACGTAGGCCCTAGCCTAAATTTTGGGAAGCGTTCACAATGAAAAAATCGCCTGCTTTAACAAGTGGCAGAACCAAGTGAGGTCGGGGGAAGGGGTCGGGTTTCTTCAAACATTTAAGCGAGAGTTTTTCAGTGTAAAACTACAGTGGGAATTGGTCCCCGTGCACTGAAAATTCACTTTCCCTTGGATGTTTGAAAACACAAAAAACACTGTCCAGATTCAGAACAGAGTGAATTACAACCGGGAATAAATTGCCCTCTCTGATGCGCGTACGGTGTACTTTATCTCGTCAAAATATTAACAGTATAAGCTGAGATTTTTTTTTTTTTTTTTTTTTTTTTTTTTTTTTTTTGAGAAAATTTGAGATTGAGCTGAGAGATTTTTTTCAGTGTGGACGATAGTAGTACTTAGTTT